>JAHZNG010002410.1:0-20210 GCA_027744375.1 Orchesellides sinensis
ACTACCTGACATATTCACAACAGTTTCCCCTGGTGCCTGGCCATGCATTTACGCATATGCCATTGTATTCATAGTGGCCGCAGTGGGTAACTTGATAGAGTTTCTTTCAGTATGGCGAAGACTAAGACAACGTTCAACAGCTATGAATAGATTGTTACTTCATCTTTGTATTGCCGATATTTTTGTGGTGTTTATGGTAGCGGCTGTTGAAGTTTTTTGGAGGATATCTATTGGATGGTATGCGGGGGATTTCATGTGTAAGTTGCATCAAGAGATTTTCTTTGTCATAATAATCTGGATTTCTAAAAGTAAGTTTTCGCTTATCAAGAAAACAAGAGAAAGCTAATTATTTTGTAGATCGAATTAAACTTCTATACTTCCTTTTACCTGTCGAACTCTATGGTGGTGGTTGCCGAAAGAAATGTCGAGCTTGAAAGAATATAATCTTTTCAAATCGATAAAGCCTACCGAAAAAAAGAAGCCATTTTAGGTCCGACAGACCTGGTCGGTAATTCTCATTTACTGAAGGAATAACCAGGAAAAACGGGAAAGGAAAACTTTAGGTAGTTTTAACGCATTGATTACAGTGTGTTTAAGTAGAACAGGCATCTCCCAGGAAAAGCTAACTGACAATGATTAGATGAAATTTTTTCCCTTTTTTGAGTCAATAAAGCATCCCATGTTTTACGCATGTACATAACTCGCGTATATATACATACACCCGCCTTTTTGTAAAGTTACACAAAAATTACATTTATGTGTTTTCCCCGTGTCCGTGTTTGCCGAATCTAAAAACACCTCCATAGCTTTAGCGAAACTAAAAAAATTAGTAAAGTTAAGCAATTCAAGTGTTCCAGGAAAATCTAATGAGAAATTTTCCAAAACACTATCAAATACATATGTACCTGTAACAATTCCAAATGTGTAGATATTAAATGATTCGGCATGGAGTATTTGGAGCTTTAACAATTTGTTAAAAATTAAGTTATAACAGAGCTGTCCAACAAATCTGAAAAGTGCGAATCTCAGAAGTAATTGCACTTTTAACATCTTCAACTTTTACACTGTACAATAAAGTTTCTAGTGAAGTCTCTGAGGATGCGCGAACTAGGGGACAAGCTTGAACTGTAAATGCATCAAAACATGTTTTTATTAAAGAGGTTCATTGTTGAGGTTCAGAAAATTCAAATACATATGTTGAGGTTGAGATTAAAGTGCAAACTTGTTGTAAAAAGTTTAAATTGGAAATAATTTGATTTCGAAGTTGCCGATAGAGAAAGGTTTTTAGTTATCACTTTCCTTACATTGAATGACATGTTTAAAATGCAACGGAATAACCGATAACCTTTAAATTTCAGCTGAAGAATGCGAGCATGTTAACGGTTTGATGGACGAAAAAATGGAAAGTGGAAAACCACTAAGTTTATTTTCATCTATATCTATGAACGTCACCGTTACTTGATATGATGAAAATATGTTGTTTTCAGATCCAAACTAAACAAAATAGGCGATTATCTTTTTTGTAATAAAAGATACAAAGTGACAAGTCTATGAATAAATTTCCTGCATGGGTTCAATTCGCGGAAGACTAGCTCTGCTTAAAACAATGTTCATTATGGGATGTAATGGTAGTTCCGACGTAAACATGAACAGCATGATATTAGGATCGGATAAATTCCTGCATATAAGTACCAACACCATACCATATGCATGGCAAACAAATTTCGAGGCTAAAAATCCTCTCCCATAAAGCTACCTGGATTTCCTGCAGAGTTGTTGGGATCATTTTAATATAACTGTGCTATAAGGCTAACAGTTTACATAGGTGCCCTTTTTTAAACGGCTGAATGAACTGGTGACACAAACGAAATGAACAGCATATCTGTACTGTTCTTTGTTTTCAAATATTGTATTATTTCCCGAAGTCTTACACATCATGTAAGCGCACGCACAATATACAATGTTGCTCAGCGTATTAAGTATTCTACTTCCATAATTTTGTTTCATATTTCTTTCGCTTTACCCTTCTACTATTTCTACAAGTAAATTTCATTAACTTGACTCAGACTCATTTCATTTCATTTCTTAGACTCATTCCAAGAAATATGTCCTACTAGTAATGTTTCTTTTATCACATTCAAACTAAAAATGTATGTGAACTTGCACTGCTGGTGCCCTTCATGTAGCACTCATTTCATGTATGACTTTTACTTTGAAAACATTCTCAGGCTTAATACATGTATTATATACAATACGTTATACTTTTTCTTCGTTTTGTTTTCCCAAAAGAATTATAGAATGTAGCTGTTTATAAGAAAAAACGTTGGCTGCTCTACGATGATATATAATTTATATGGAAGAAATGATAGTGATACGCAAAATGAATCAACAAGCAGGGATGTACACAAAGTAATTGTGTTACGTTTTTTTAAATTGAAAAAGTAAACCTTGTTCATTCACATCGGGCGAGTGCTTAATACAAGTATGCTATTCATATTACAGTACTATCTTATTAAGACAAATATGGTCGATCGTTGGAGAGAAGTAGTAAAAAATTATATTATCTACCTTTGCATTGCCTGATTCATTCAGGTCCTCACAGCCAAACGAGCAAAGAAAGTATCTTATTTTGATGGTAGTTCTTGTACTTATTTAAGATAATATTGTATCAAGAAACTGCGGAAACCACATTCTTTGGCGATAAGACTTGCAAATGCAAATCATCACAAGATGTTCAGCTTGATCGCTAATGCGTTGTTTTGTTGGGTTATCGATAGAAATACATGTGTTGGAGATATCAATACGGTTATTTGCAGCTCCTGTATAGTCCAGTCAATGGTTGTTCAACCCGCTGGATAAATTATAACGAAGGATGGATGAAGCATTTGTAATGAAATGACTATTGTAATTGCGTTTTTTAAACATAAAATGTAATCATTCATGAAGCGAGTTATACTTAAAAACACTGACAAAAATGGCAAATAGGCCCAGTGCAACATTCCGAGCTGCCCTTAATGTTATCTTATCTAACCATTTCATAACTGGTATCAACAGTGTCATTTCCCTTTTGCACATACACATTCGCTTTCACCAGAAAGTTTTCTGCATCCGTATAGAAGTGAATAAGATAAAACACCGCTTTTTCTTCCATTTGGCTAGGAAATGTCCTTGCATTAATTACTTGCTTCGCCAACAATTTTGCGCACTATTTTTGGATATCCCATCTTCCTCACATTTCCTCTCCTCGGAAAATAGTTCAAAGTTCAAATAAAGAGTAGTCTATTTGTGTCCACTCCTAGCATATTATGTGTCACTGGCCACCTGGTCTTTGTCAAACTTCCTTAAAACATGAACCAGTGTTTTGTAAAGGTCAAAGTGGCTAGTAAGTCTGTTGGAATTTATGGTCCTAGACGACTGATGGTGGTGGCTTCACTTTCACTGAAGATGTTTGTCCATTAAAATTTTCCCACTTAGAAATTTTCTGGTGGATCTTGAAGCTCGTAGAATGAGAAACGTTTGACAAGAAATTGTTTAGGCGGTTTGGTTAATATGGATTTACAGTTGACGTAGATAAATTCTGAATTTTTGGAACAAACTGTTTTCCAGCTGGTTTGCTGGTGTTAATTCAAAGGAATGGCTCTGAAACCTGGAAAATGTCATCAACCCCAGTTGTGTAGTTATCAAGTGTTTCTTCAATGCGTTGGATAACACGGTAGCAGAAACGGATGGCCTTCGGACCTCGGAAATACGGTTCGCAGGAATCTTCTTTACGAATTTGTTGTGGCATTTCATTCTCATCGAAAAATGGAATACGGCAAGTAGGAAAATTGATCAAATAGAATGATTGGAACAGTCACATGTCACGATAGTTAAAGTTACATGCAGGAACAAAAAAGAATTTGAACGACAATCTCTTTAATATGTCACTAAATTAAAACTGGAAAACTAAGACCAATTCTAGAACCAAGAGATAACCTAAAAGTCTTGTTCAATGTATTGAGCTATAAACCCTTTATGGCTCTTTTGTATTTATATGGTGTTATTCGGTTTGTATTGGTATGCATGACTGATACTGGTACTTGTTCCTTTGTGCATATTGGAATAGGAATTTTGCATATTGCAAATTTATCGATGGCTTGAAATTACTTTCCAGACAGATTCGTATTTACATACATACACATAATGCATAGAG
This sequence comes from Orchesellides sinensis, assembly GCA_027744375.1. Taxonomy (NCBI): domain Eukaryota; kingdom Metazoa; phylum Arthropoda; class Collembola; order Entomobryomorpha; family Orchesellidae; genus Orchesellides; species Orchesellides sinensis. Next base: position 4,193 of record JAHZNG010002410.1, read on the forward strand.
AGTGTGTGTGTGTGACATAATTTGTCTGCGTCTTAATATTTAAATTTAAAATCAAATCAATGTTTCTATTATATCTTCAGTTGTGTGAATGTGATAGTAACAAAATTATGTTGTAAGTAGGAAACTGATGTTTGGAGTTAACATGATCTTCCTAATATTGACATGCTTGCCTTTGGTGTCTGTTGTGAACTCGAAAAATCAAATCGAAAATATCGTACCTATGTACAAAAGAGGATTTAATTTCACGCTTCAACGTTGACGCTGTTACCAAATATACAAAGTTGATGTCTGATGTAGCTTGCAAGGGGCACAGGCACAGATAGCCTCAATCCGCTAAGATATCACCCAGTAAAGTCTGATAATACGACTCGAATTCCTTAGGGTTTCGGGATGCTGAGAAGCGACAGGGATTCAATTTTGTTGTACCTTTGCCATGAACATACATCATTCATCCGAAATAGAATTGTACCACTTTAGAATTGTGATGATAAACATACCGTGTATGAAAAAGCCAGAGGAAGGCAAACTAATTAAATCTCCAACTAAGTGTGTTTTCATTTATTGGCTATTCGTTATTAAAAATAAAATAATATTTTGCTTACCAGAAATGAATAAGATAGCTTCAAAGTACATAACAAATTCGCAACCTGATCATTTGGTCCCGTTCATCATTCATGTCAACAAATAGATTTTAGGGAAGAAGTACAACTTGGTCGGTACTATAGGATAGATCATCAAAATATGAACTTTTGGAAACAACTTTAATAAATTAAATTTACGTGATAGACTTAACTTCTGTCATAATGAATCGATCAAAATCCTTGGTATTTCAATGGAAATCTTGCCAAACTTCTACCATAAAACCCTAATTAATTAACCAATGCATAAAACTATATTTTAGGATGTAGCCGTTGTAACGATGAGGTAATATTACTTGTTAACTCCCCTATATCCGCAGGTAAACTGGTCCAGTACTTTCGCGCATTCAGCCTGTACTTGAGTTCACTGATGCTGATTTGTTTAAGCTTAGACCGATTTTACGCCGTTGTCTATCCACTTCGTGCTGTGGACGCTTCCAGGCGAGTGAAAACAATGCTCATCATAGCTTGGACCGCAGCTGCCATATGTGCGGCTCCACAGGTACGTATGTGTAAGCCAGCATGAAAACTTTGCCTGTAGAACTTACTGCTCCATGTAAAAATTAATTTTACCCTGTTTGAAACCTCCAATACCTCATGCTCCCAAATACCATACATTGTGTGTTTTATGTCCCCTGATGGTGTTTTAATATCCGACTACTCTGCAAGTGTTCAAATAAAAACTTTGAACAACTTTGTATAACTTTTACCTACTAAAAGCAAATAAGCCCGACTTAAACGGTAATACTCCGAGGCTGCTGCTATCTACTAATTGGCCCTTAGTTTGTATTTCTGGTACAAAATGAGAATTGAAAAGAGCATAATATAAACTGTTAGGTGAAAACAGACTATAAGACTATACTGTAAAAAATCAAAATGTTTTTTATATATTAACTACCTACATATTAGTACAAAGGTAGCGGTTATAAAGAATTTACTACGGCAAAAATTATTTTATCATATAGGTACTTGTAATTTGCACACCCTTTTGTAATATAAAACATATATTAAAAGCAGCTGTAGACTCAGCTTAATTTTTTTTCATAGGAACACATCTCCCTTCGCTTTCTCTTCATTAACTCACCTTAACTCTGGACAATATTTTCTTAAATTCACATGAAATGGAATACATAGCCAAACATGAACATTTCAAAAACATGAAAACAATCAAATGACGCGCTGTGAAAGTACGTAGTAACATGAAGATAAGAGCATTTTTGGTCGTTAATATTTCTATCTTATATTAGGGCGTTGTATGTGGCTCTGTAAATTATTGTTGAGCACCAAAGAGTACCCTGTAATTTTGTTCGAAGGGTAACATCATTTCATGTTATTTACTAACGAAGTATTTTGCAAGCTCTAAACTGTATAATTTATATCGGTACGGTAAACCCCTTAACTTTTTATTCTATCCCTGATCTCGCAGTAGCAGTTATTGAGCAAGCCCATCATTTGTCAGGTCAAGTTAAACCTACCCTGCTCTTGTGTCAGATATCAAGGAGTCTGAATCATGGCGCAAAGAAAAAGATGTACTGTTGTAAAGCGTGTAATGATCAAAAGAACCCTTTTACAGTATGAAAACTAGTGGGGTAGACCTTTCCCTTACCCAGAGTAAATCCAATTTTCGTGCATTTTTTAAAGTCAAAACTACTTCACTTTATAGCTTAACATCTTGAAACACACGTCCTCTTTCTTTTTCATTCTTTTCTTATATTTAGAACATACATAAAAGGATGAAGGTAGCATTCAAAAGATTACAACTAATGCAGGTGCTTGCATGCTTCCCAGAATGTTTTGCAAGAACATCTTCACGAATACCTACATCAACTCGGAACCCACTTTTATATTTGCACAAATTAAAATGTTTACTGCCTACCAACACTCGCTTTCTTAATTTTTCCACTGAGAAGTGGTCTCATATCCGCTAACTCATTGACTAACTTGCGTTAAGACTATAAGTATAAAAGCCTTTCTTATCAATATATTATGCCTTCCCCCGGACAATTTAATGGCAAAGCTTTCTCTACTTTTTATGTTTAACATCCTTGTCTCTTATAAAACATACCTACGTAATTCCACATCCTCAGCACGTCTTACCTTAAACATCCGACCTTTTCATTACAGGCCATCGTTTAATTTTCTCCTTTTATGTGGCAACGTTCTCAAGATAACTCAAATTTTTTCTACTTTAAAGCATAAAAGCGTACAAACTTTTCACCCTTCTTTTGAAAGGAAACCAGAAATGACACACATCCAACCACAAGTTTAATAACTTTTATATGAATGCATACAACGTATTACTGCTGAGTTCTTTTATTCATTTATACTTGTAATGAAACTTGCATTTTAGTTTTGGTTATTTTGGCCTAAGGAAAAGAAGCTTACAAATTGATTGATAAACCTATAAAATATTTACAAACAGACAGTTTCGTTTCAAGTTTAATAGAGAGTTCTCACTCAAAAGCTTTTAAAGAGAATTTATTTAAAGACTTTATTCGACAAAGATTTAAACCGATTTAAAGATTTTATGTATCCTGTATTGATAATTTAATTCTAAGTCTTTCTGCATAACTGAAATATGCTTAATATTTCTGTTGTAAATATTTTTATTTTGTGTCTCTCCTAATGATGTCTTTAGGGTAATTTCCTTCTCAATGAAGGGGCCTAATCTGACAATAAAATCTTATTATTATTATTAAACCGAAATAGAATGTTGGCATTGATATTATGTGTTTATTTACATTTTCAAACATTAATTTAAGCATACAAATTGTTTGGATTTCCAATAATGAACATATAAATGGGACATTTCCTTCGATTCTTTCCCGAATCGGTTTAAAAATAGTTATATTTATCAATTCCCACTTTCAACGAACATTTTTTTCATTGATATTTTTCAGTGTATCGTCTTCCAAGTACAAAGCCATCCAGACTATCCAGCATTTCGTCAATGTAATAGTATTCTATCTGGCGTGGTTGCTGAGGCCATCAATACAGCCATCTCAATGTCATTTATGTACTTTCTTCCAATCCTGGCCATTATATTTTCGTATGGAAATATTGTCGTCAAGTTGGCTCGTGAGTCCGATGGCGCAGACGAAGGAGGTAATAATAAAATGAAACTCAAGTATTCTTTTTACATAACGCAACTGATTTTCCAGAACTGGAGTATACTACGTCTTTGACTCTCGCTCGATGCTATGATGTTTCAAAGCGTTCAGCTTCATTTGTCAGCTATGAAACAAGTAGTCTCAACTTCTCAATAAAATTTAGACTGTACCAAGCTTTTATATAGCGAGAAAACTTCAAGCAATTATATTTTGTCCAAGGTTTTTGTATAGGATAGAGTACCTAACATATGTCACTGATTTTTCTAACTTCTTCCTTTGAAATTTTTACTGTCTTTTCAACTCAAACGTTTCAAAGAAGCTGGCAGACGGTCAACACGTTGATGTTTTATTGAATTACACAGATTGAAAGAAGAGCTTACATAGTGAAGATGAAAAATACTGTCTCTTTCCATGAAATACTCCTTTTAAGTTTTTCCTTAAAAACAAAATATTTTCCTTAAGCTCAGAGAGATTGCCCCGACATCTCAAGAAATGCACTCAGTAGGATGGAAACAATGTATGACTTTCACTAAAGAATAGTCTTAGGCTAAATCCAAAAAAATTCTTTTCTGCCCCAGAATGACTTTCAAGCCTATTTTTGAAACAGAACGTTCCTCTATGAAACAAAATGTTTTCATTTTCAAATATAAACAAAATATATAAGGGGGGTTATATGCATTTTTTACACGTTTACTTAGTAAGTCGAAATAATTCAGAAAAGCAGAGTTTTAAACAAGCAAAGGAGCAGCAAATTAATGAAGCCAGATAAAGTACAGAACTACACATAAAACCAACTAATGATGTAAACTTTATTAATTGAGCCCAGCGCAACATTATGGTGCCTTGTGACAAAAAGAACTAACGAATGTTCACAATGTTCGTGTAGCATATATGCTTTGCAAGGGACCTAGTTTAAAGTTTAATGACTTTCTTTCGGTCATACAAAGCGAGAAAGAGGAGAGAAACAACTGTTTATAACTGATTACTTGCAGCGAGAACGGATGTAGGAAAGAAATTGCCGTAATGCTCCCATATAATTTAAAATGCATAATGTGACTTTTAAAAAACCAGACATTGTATTTTTCATTCACGCTAGTTGGCTAGTTTAATTATGAACTTACATATTTACAAATCTATTCAGAAAAATAATGAGAAAGTTCACATCTGGCATCTGGCAATCCTGATTTGTATAAATTGTAAACTATCATATACGAAACTAAAAATTAAGCCAAAAGTATTACACAACTTTAAATGTAATTGTTTTATTATTATTAGAAAATAGCAACCGGTTTCTGCGTCGCAGTGGAGCATCTGTAATGGACCGTGCTAAAATCAAAACATTAAAGCTGTCTTTTGTCATCGTGATGGTGTTTATATTTTGCTGGACACCCTATGTGGTAATTTCAATATGGTAAGTATAGGAATTAATTTCAAAAGCAATTAAATAGCAATAAGTAAAAGCTGATTCATGCCTTGTTTTAAAAAACAGCGCAGTTTGGAAATTTGATTAGGTACTTTGTAAAATTGCATATGTTGCACAAAGCAAATTTGTTTTGTGAGTAATTTGGCACGTTTTAGGTTAAGCCAATTTCAGCAGATGCAGCGCTGACGCATATTCAGTGTGGCCATGGCCAATTAAATGCATATAGCGTGCCTGGAGGGTTTTTATGGCATGACATGATACTAATATTAAAACATTCACAATTGTAGCCGTTTGTTTCTGCGTTCGGGATATGCATACGTTTAGATTCAGGTCCAATATACGGCTTTTGCGGAGGTCTGCTCTGCACAGTTTTCCTACTTTCAACTTTTGCATCAAAGTGAAAATAGTGCTTGAGTACCCATTCCACATATAATTGGCTTGGGTTACGTACATTTGTTTCTGTAGCCTGCTTTCTGTCCATATGGGAAGGGAAAGATCCTAGTCGGAGACGCCAATTTTGTCATTACTGGTGCAATACTGTAAGCTTTAATGCAAAAGTAACCAGCAGTTGAAATTCTGAGAGTTAAGAAGATGAAACCCGTGTAAAGGAAGCACCCAAAAATTGGGTACAAACGGATAGATTCGAAATTAATTTCCTAATCCTATGAAATCGATGTTAGTTGTTCACATTAAACTGCTTGCAATTTGATTATGATACACATGAACCAATTTATTAAAAACAGAGGTCAAAGTTCAAATTCAGTTGTTCCTAAGTACAGGATTGAAAGTTGAAGTCTGTCCGAAAAAGTCAAAATTTAAAACATTTTAAGAGCAAGATTTCAAAAACCACTGAACCAATTTCACCAGTTAATATCTTAAATCAAAGCTTATTAGTTGCACTACAGATCAAGTTTTGCCAATTTGTTGATTGGACTTCCTTTGGCATTGTTATTAGTTTGAATAATTAACATCAACATTACAGCATTCAAAAATAAATTTTCAACCTATCCGTTTGTAATTGATAAAAGCTTCACTTCGTTCAAACGTTCCCACATTCTCATGCTTCAACTACTTAAGTTAGCTTGATATTGAATTCTTGAATGGAGATCATTTTGTCTGAATATGATGATATACAAATTTTTGTTCAGATTATTATCCTTTTTAACTGCATTGTCAGACAAAGTAACCACTCACACGAACGAATATGCGGATGCTGAGCTTTATAAATAGTCTTTATACGATAAATTTTTGTAGTAATAAAAATGTGTTGTTGCTTACAGTTTCTAATCTTGCGAATTAGCTATATTGCTATATACTGTTTTCACTCTCCTTAAGTAAAGCAGCTTTCTCTAAGGAAGTAGTACTTCCAAACGTACTTATTGTATTGTTACATGTACAAATGCCTATAATATGTTAATATTGTAAAGTATGAGTTGGGAATTGGACCTGTTAGAATCCTTTAGTGTTCCATATGCGTCATTATTATTCCTTCTTTACGTAGTTATTCACTAAACCACTGTGTATTCATTCTTTTTCTACATTTGGCAAGCTTGTTGTTTGGAAAGGCCAATTAATTACTAATTAGCAAGGCTGAGAAGGCAGAAACCTCGTCATTCATATTTCATCTTTTGGTTTTAATTAAAGAGCCTCATTCATCTGATACAAAGCGAAAGTAAACCAAAGTTTTCAAGAATATGCTATATAGGTATATGGAAGTGGGATATTAGCCTTATTATACAGGGTCTTGCAAATTCACTTAGTTAATGTTGAGTTTTATTGCTCTATATATTCAAAAGTGTTTTATTCAGTGGTTTTTACAGAAAGCACTCAGTTTTCTAAGCTAAACGATCCAAGAACATTACAAAATGTGCTCAATACATGATGCTAATGAGGGAAGAAAGTAAAACGGAAACTGATTACAAGTTTATGCTATGTTGAATGTTTTATCTAGGTTTTTGACAAGCAAGTTGACACATTATTTGCATTCTTTAGGAAAATTATACCAATATTCCAAAGTTGTAAAACTGCTGAAACTTAAGTCACAAATATCCATAATCCATGGGTTTAGTTTTCTGTAGCCTTCCGTAGTAAGGAACCGTGATCTGAGCAATAATGCTTTCGTTTTTTGTAAAAATTTCTACTCATGCAAGGTTAGGAACCAGCAGCAAAAGCGGAAATTAAATGCATATCTACCTACGTACTACCTACTACCTATGCACTTGCATGGTGGAGACAGGCAACGACAACAGTTTGCTTAGTTGACATAAACCAACACCAAAACTAACCACAGCTTTCCCCACACGAAAGCATGAGAGCAGAACTCAGCAAATATTTAATTCTGTATGAGAAAACTAGACCAGATGAATTTTACAGTTACCCATAGAGAAGGACCCGAACTTTCTTGCGTTAGTGTCTGTATTCCTTCGGGCACTTCTTCAAAATGGGTAACTACGAAAATGCAAACACAAGTAGCACCGCATACCGCATTACTTGCAACTTTTTCTGGTTTATCATCGTAAACTTAGCTGGTTGCAGAATATTATTGTGCATCCATTCTTTTACTAAATTATCACGTTTTATAATGGAAGCTCATACAACCAAACTTTCCACTTTCTTTTTGTAAGAGATTACACTTTAACGTTAACAGTTCAACACGTACCGCTCTATAACAGAACAGACTACAGTCGACTCTTTCGTATTTTGCATGACTCATGATCATGGCCCTTCAGATGCTTTATGTTTATATGGGTCAAAAATGAATTTACTGAGAAAATAGGCTTAGCGAAGTTACACAGAAACTAGGTAGGTATATGGAATAACTTATAACATGCCGACTGCATAGTGCATAACAATTCCATTGTTTTATCTATATGTATGAATTGCCTTGTCTCTTTTCCTTGAACTACTCAAAACCTAATGTTTTCTCTTTGTGCGTACTATAGGCATATCGTGGACAGAGAATCTGCCGAGAATCTAAATCCGTATATTCAAGAGGCCCTCTTCATCATGGTGGTGGCGAATTCCTCAGTTAATCCTCTAGTCTATGGGATTTTTAATACAAAAAAATCTCATCAACGAACACAATCATCCGTATCCAGAAATACGTTGAATGAAAGCAAAAGACGGACTCTTATCCAGCGAAATCGTGATGCTGGCATGAAACAGAATGAAGAATTGCTCACGCCGATGAACCAGAACGCACTTCATTCCCCTGGTGCAAGTGATAACTCTAATCGTCATCATCTCAACAATCACACAGTTTTGAAGTCTCTTTCACTCTCTTGAAAAACGAGAGGAAGGCCAGTGTCATTTACATGTAAGTTCTGTAATAAGTAGAATAATATTTTAAATGCAAACAAATATTGAGTACCCACACCTGATTATACTTAAATTTTGTATACATATGTAATGTATGTATCTACTTTGTGAATTAATTCGATTGTATTATTATTGCGTATGTAATTCATCAAGAAATGCTTTCATTTTTGGTCTTTGATCTGTGTTCTCTAATTCTGTGTCTCTTTATCTTTTTCAAAATCAACCTGAAGCTTGTCATACAAGACGCACTGTTATATTTAGTACTATGTATTAATATAGATTTAATTGTAGACACAATACTTTTAAATCTATGTAAAAGAGAGTATTTTGTGGTTTATTTTAAATTTTAACAATGCGGTAGGTAAGTATGCATTTACAAAATGAAAGCTTAAAAGTATGTATGAATAAAACCATATTTTATTAAAAAGCAAAAATAATGCTTCTTTTACTACAACATAATTTTACATCTCTTGTGTTGCACAAGACTGCTGCCCTGTTTGTATAATCCTAACCTTTTACGTCAAAACATATAAATTATGAAGGTTCCTTATAATCATTGGAAGGATGTTTTATTTGATGTCAAAAACGTGATGCACGGTGTGAATTCCTTGAACAATATTGCTTGATGTGGCGTACTAGCAAACTAGCAGGATAACTGTTAACGATAGCATGTCGTACTGTGTACGTCTAAACTAAAACAAATTTTTCTAGTAAGGAGGTAATACAAAATCTATTTTAGGTTTTATACAATACATTTCCTATGCACAGAAAGTATCTGCCATGATTCACGAAGTTCTTGGTCCATATGGATGTGAAAGAACTTGTTTCCCTCGGGAAAAAATAAATCATCGAAATTCTTGTAAGGTAGGCAACCTAAGTTATTTTCAAGCCCCTTTCTAACACTTACACAGTTACACATATACCTTCCTCTTCCTCCTAAGTTTGCAGAAATTCTTTGGAGAGAGGTTGAGTATGCTAAAAATAATAAAACATACTTGATGAAACTTCAGAACTTATTGTAATAAGCTCAATATTATCTTTTAAACAAAACCAAAAAATGACACTTAACAAAGCAGATACATCAAGTTTTTATTGTGTTCAATTTTCTTACCTATTTTTAAACCGGCAAGTTACCATGCTTTATCTAAGTAATTACTTGCAACTACCCCACTACTCCTACACTATCACATTTTTGAACAGTGATATTTTAGTTAGATGTTTATATTTGCTTAACCTTTCTTTGCGGCAACTACCTGTTTACAGCCTTCATGCTGCATCGGGGAAAATGAAAAGCAAACACGTATTGATCTTATATTTGAACCATCTTGCATACTCTGTAAGTCTAGAAAGTCGCGGAGATGCATAACAAGTACGTATTATTATACAACCAGATTGGAATTTATTTGTAGACATACCTACATGCACTTTATATATTTACGTATCCATGTAGGAGCATGGATTTAGTTATGCTTAGCTTACATATAACTTACTGACCTTCAATCAAGCCCCACTTCAGCTTATTGTAGTTTTATTGTGGACTTATGTCAATATTAGAGACTAGAGAAATCAATTTGTTGAAATGTAATTTAGATTGTAGCAAAGGAAGTACCGCCTGACGAATTTCTATATGTGGGAATAGGAGTATATAAAACAACCATGGATGCTCTGGATGACTTCAGTTTCAAAACCCTTTAGAAGTTTGCTAAACCTTCTAAAAAGAGAAAAAAGAGTTATATGAATATGTTTACAGTTTTTTATACACTATTTCTGCGTGCAAAGCAAACTCTTTCTCTTGTCAACCTTAAATAATATGGCTCGAAAATGTTGACTCTTAGGCCATAAACAACTTTTTGATAACCTTATTTCATTTGCCAAGCAAAACGTACTACTTAATCAACTTGGAAATCGGCAAACCTAAAGAAAAGTTTTGAACGAATTAGCTAAAAAAATTCTCATGCATTATACTATTGAGAAATGAAATATAATACAAAACCAAAGTGTAAGAGCGAATGAAATTGTAGGCTAGAGCTTTTATTTTGTGCATTAACTCAGGAATTGAAAGTTCCAAAGAAATAGATACCTATCTTCAAAAAATCATATTTTTTCCAACACCATTATGGCTGAGTACGTATGTAGAGAGGAAATATACTTCTTATGGCCGACTTAAAATTAAGTGATAGTGGGAGACTATTGAAATACAAGAACTAGAAGAGGCTGCCACACACTATTCAAATCTTAACACTCAAACCCTCTGGTTTTCTTCTTTTCACGTTAAAATTTGCGTAAAATTGGTCTCTTGTTAAGGAAACTCAACTCCAACTGGGCGCAAGTAAATCTTTTTACTTTCTTTCTCAATTCAGAAAAGAAGAACTTTCTGCTAAGTTACACGAATCGCATGCGTATGTATATAAACTATAAACTCAGGGCATAACAAGAAACATTTTAAAAACTTTTCTAGAATGTAGTTTAATATACTAAACGTGGTGTCGGGGTATAATTATGGTTTTCTACAATAAAATATTAAAACTTCTTAAGAATTTTTTAACAAGTCAGCTTTATTTAGAATTGTGCTTGAGAGCCACAAGAAAGATAGTTTACGGTTTGAGGAAAGGAGCACAGGAGCATACAATAAACTACGCTCCATTTTGACAATGTAGCCTGCGAACTGTCATCTATTAACTTCAGGAAGTAAATTTCATTTTAACATTTTGTTGATTACAACTTAAAGTAAAAAAAATATTAAGGCGACCAACCATTTTTAATAAAATACAACTTAGTTTTGTTCAGTTAGGGAAAAATGGGTTTATTTAGAAAAAGCGCAGCATACAGAAATTCAACTCCGAGCACTTCCTCAAACCTAATGTTGTAATATAAACACGTCTTTTATCTATGCTACGTTCCCGCATTCCATTTAGAAAGGATTTAGAATTTTACTTCACAAAGATGTACCACATACTATAACGTAGGTATTACAACAAACAACATAGCAAGATATCACAAACTCCCGTTTCGACATTTTTGTCAACAAAAAGGCAACCAAGCTATCTGAACTATTCTTTACCATCATGTTCTTGATATGTAGATAAATAGTTATATTGAATTAACATCCATTCCATAAAATATTGCTATTACCTTTGCGACGCCCGCATTGCTTTAGTTCAAACAAAAGATAGCAGGTAAAATATAAGTAAACAAAAGAGGAAATAATACTGCATGAAGAAAATGTAAAGCAGATTATAAATCACATTTTAGAGCTTTTTGTTTCACTCTCTACGACAGGCTGTTTGCATTCATACTGTGCTGAAGAAAGAAAGAACAGTGAAATTTCATTGAAACATGCTGTCATAAGCTCAGTCAGAAGCCCTCGTGTTTGGGTCCCTTGGGAAGTTGCCTTACTTTCCATCTTCTCTGATCAGGAAGATTCCGAGAGTTTTCAAAAGACATATAGACAAACGAACTTGAATGTACGCATTGAAGCTTTATTTTGAGGGTGAAAACAACCCAAAACTGGTCCATGAATTTAAGATTGTTTATACTGTACGATACTTCGACCATTTTACGTCGGGCCCCATATACGTTTTACTGTATAAATAAATGTATGTTATAGTTACATTGAGATTCTTCGTTTGCAGTTAGGAACAATCGGAGAAAAATGTAAAAGGAGGAGAAAGTTAAAGAACGCTACTGGATTTTCTTGTCTGAAAGCAATTCAACGAACGAGTTAACAAGATTATTCATTCTTGCTTCATGTAACTTCATCAAACGAGAGTGGATAATAGTTTGCATCATTGGATTGCTTCGTTGTGATCGTGAGAATTTTTCACTGATGGGAGAATGTAGATGCAGAGAAGCATGCGGGTCATGTTGTGCTATTGGGGAGATCTTTGCAATTCTTTAGAGAGTCGGTATAAACTATGTACATAAATTTAAAAAAGAAACAATCCAGTCAAGTATCGGACTGCTTTGTCATTGAACCGTAAAACGGCACTGTTTTCTCAGGAACTATATAATATTAGCTTTTCCAGGTTTGTCCTTCTCCAGATCAAGACACAATATGTATGCAGACTGTTGGGTAAAGAATTTTAATCTAATGAAGGAACTTTGAGATCCTCAATGGGATAAATATCCAACGTGCCTCTACACATCTACATTCGTTTTCATCTCTTCAATTCCCTTGTTCGTTACTCGGTACATCTTAATCTCGATTGAGTCAACTTGTAAAAATGCCAATTTTTATTAGGTCTAAAAATTCCCAGAGCGATTAATTAGATGTAATTTTAGATGCTGAAAAGTAATATGCATGTTTAACAAGACAAGGACTATATATTATTTTACGACATGCGGGTGCATACCAAGATGTTACTGTCTAACATAAGTAATATAAAGGATGAACCAAAATTTTTAAAATATTATGTAGCTTGACACAGTAAATACAAATGTCTGAAAAATACATTCTGTATTGTATCAGCCTGTCTAGACTATTAACTTACTAGATAGAAAGGAGTTTCAGCCACCAGCTTTTTGGTTGGAAATGTATCATGACATGACGTATGTAGTTTCGCGAGGCAACACGTTTCCATTTTCTTTTCTTGTCGTATTTTTTTAATAAAATACGCTTTATTGATGAGTCGACATAAAATATTGCCAACACTTATGGAAAACCTTCAACAAATGACTAATAAAAACTTCTACTATGAAAAATTGCACTAAAAAATTAAACTCAGACTTGATAACTCTTCTGGAAAGTCGTCTGGGAAAAGATCATATATTGCTAGCATTATATTGAGCTCACAAAATGAAATACAACTGTAGGTTTGTGAATGAGAAACCGATATCTATGCCCTAAAATAAATTCTTTCGCAAATTCAACCTGCTGCGGAGGGATCAAATAATGTCTACAATAACTCATCATAAATGTAAGAAAATGTTCCCTTTTTCTTCTTAATCTCGTGTGTGTACGGCGGTATTTGTGTCAACATTCATACGGACCACTACGCAAATACTCCGATTCCGCGAGGCAGGTGCGTTTTTGACAATTGAAAACAAGTCAAGAATAGGAAGCATGCATATATGGCATCAAATGTCACGTACCGATTTATGCGTGATTTGGAATTGTAAACATTTCATTTGACTTGAAGCAAATGATAACTGCTGAATGAAAACCACGAGGCACAAACGAAAAAGCTACCTACCTATTTGTATCGATTTCCAAAAACCTATTGAGATTCCGTAGGATCCACATTTTAGTGCAATGTACTTGTTCTACGTTTCCATCAATCTAGTAAATGCTGTATTAATGAATTATTCATTTTAGAGGTTTTCTTTCAAATTGAGTGTAAGAGATAGTAGCTTTTTACAAATGGTATCAAAAAACCAACCTAAGATAAATACATTTATATCATATATCACCTTCTCACATACATAATTGATTCAACGAAGCAAGTTGAAAGCATTCTTAAAACTTACAACCACAATTCTTTGTGTGATGCTGTAAACGATATGCTGTATGTCTGAATACTTATCTGCACTCCAGACACCAAACGTGAGTGATTCCTTATAACATATGTACAAAAAACCAAACAACCTTCTGATGTCGTAGTTTCAATTTTCCCTTTCTTCCCCAGATTTAATGTACATATATTATGTGTACGTCTTATTTTGCATGCATGTTTTGTCAAGTTCTCCCTTTTCAAAACGTAAAAGCTTGAGTTTTCGACGAGACCAGAATGTGTTTTTGACTTTCTCATATCATGCAAAATAAATTTTCTCCGCATACAAAATCAATACCTATATAATATTTTGGCGAACTTTCTCAAAATGAAAGGCTTTCTATGAAGAGGCTGAGCAAACATCTGGAATTTTAATACAGAATGATTTTTAGGGCGTCTCAAAAAGGCCGTGAAAATTTCTTATATTTTGCATCAGAAAATATTGAAATATAACCGATATATATGGTGTTAACTTCAAGGGGCAACCCCAAACAACGTCGTACTGAGAGAAGCAAAATTGTAGTACGAAAACAACTTTCAAAGGCTTCTTCTTGCACAACTACCTACATACAATTTCACCACATTGAAAGAAAATTGTTTTAAAGTACCTTTTTACGTTGCATTAATTTCACAAAATTTCCGTCTAAAACATGTCATTGATAAAAATGGATTGTGTGACCCTAAATATTTTGCACTGAATATAGTATCGTATAACCACACCACACTGTATAAGCCTCTGAGTACAGCTTGATCCTCTCTTCCTTCAACAAGACAAGTGGTTGACGCCTGACATTGATGCTTCCTGATTATCACAGACCTTTGCCAAACCAGCTTGTTGGTGGAAAAGGAGTGAACAAAAATACTCCGCAAACATCTCTTACAAAAATAAGTGTCTTTCTGTGTCACTCTTGCAGTAATGTATATATCTGCTAGTTGGCAAATGTTCTACTTGCATAGAGAAAAATTTAAAGAAAGAAGACAATACACGCCGTGAGTTCCAACCTTCAACGCTGACTGACTGGTGATGACAAGCGCTTTTAATTTTCCCAACTGTCCTAGAAAGAAGAACCAAGCCCTATATCGTCTACACAAGGAAGTTTTAGGAAATATAATAGAATCGACTCTTCCCATTCGTAACAGCCAAGACAAGTACCCTTTACCAAAACCTTGAAGCTGTATCCGTTATGTACACATGTAAATATTTTAGTGTTTCCCGATTTTCATATTCTTTTATACTTTCTTAGCGATTGACTTCATGTCATTTAATAGGAGTGAGATTGTGAAGGAAAAGAGAGATCGTAACTGCCACTCACTTTAAGTAGAGCAGACCTTACTTTTTACAGACTGTCATATTTTGTTTCTGCAACGCTGTCGGGTGACATTTACAAAATCCGAACGGAGCGGTTCATATATATACACAGATGCGTACTCAATTCAATTAAAGTTTTTAATCATGCGGTTTACTGGAGGTTTGTATTCTGGGAATGGCACTAACCCAGCTTACTCCAGTTTCACTTATTCCAGCAGGTTCCAGGAAAATTCATTACCGAACCTTCGTATTTTGTTTAATGTTCAAAGTAAGTTAATAACAAAGATTGATATATTATATTTACCTACGCGCTACGCAATTGTCTACTGAGTGAGCTGAAAACAGGCAATCTTGAAATGTTGTAAGCCGAATTGAGTTATACGAGTTTAGCAAAAACCTTTTTTAATTGTTTGGAATTTGCTTTGTAAATTTAAAGCTTTATAACAAAAGTGGCTAATCATAGATAACTAATTAAACTAAGCATTCCTTTGTCTTTAATCATTTCATGGTATGGCACTTTTATCGTTTAACTACTTTTTTAACTTCTTTTGCAAAACATGATCAATTCACGTAAAAATCATATAATGAGGGGTTCATGCGAAGGTTCGTAAATTCCGCAAACTCCGTAAGTTGCTATGATACTCCATACAGTAAGTATATACTTCGTAAGTTATGAATTTTTGCGGATTTTACGAACATCTCCTGAATCCCCTCAATATTGACAACAAGTC
>JAHZNG010002411.1:0-12787 GCA_027744375.1 Orchesellides sinensis
AAGAATTTGTGTGTACCTCTTTCTAGCTATATTTTATATGCACTCAATATCTTACCATGTATGCCAATCAGCCCTGATCAGATTTACCCGATATACTTGTTAGAGCAGTTCCGATAAATCCCTCTTTATGTTTGCTGTAAAAACGAGCACATCTCATATAGGCACACCTACATAAGAAGTATGCAATCCTTCAACAAGACCTTGCAAGGTAAACGAGAAACTTATTTGGTTTATATCTTTACTCTTGAAGCAGAAGAAAAATGTAGAGGAAGACTTAGAAAAGGGGGAAAACATTTTCAGTCTTATTCTTTCGGTGCTGATTTTTTATCGTCCGTTTGGATTAGACTTGTTCCGTTGCTGATTGTCATACATGGTAAGATATTGAGTGCATATAAAATATAGCTAGAAAGAGGTACACACAAATTCTTTTTTTTTTTGGAATGATTGGAACTGCGGTGTGGTTCCAAATCTTCACCACCGGCAGGAGCTGATATGTTTTCCGTAACGATGTGCCAGTGGGAATCACGCCATCAACGGCACCTAATGCCATGGGCTAATGTAAACCTAATCAAATCCTGTCATGTCAAGTTGAATTTCATCATCAAGCATTTCGAATGGCAGTGTTGTCTTTCCTACACTTTAGCTCCTTTAAAGTATAGTTTACGCATTTACACATACATACATTCATACATACAAAATAAGTTTATACGAAAAGGGGAATGAATACAAGGAACGTAATTTTCAAGATTGGAGTTCAGCCGACATTCTGTACACAAAACTGATTCTTGTCTTAAAATAAACCTTTTTGGATTCTCTTCCAACACAATCAAATCACTTTCATACACCGAAGGAGTCACACTGTAAACTGGAAGTCTTTAAGTTTGAACAAATTGAAAACTCAGCACATTTATAAGCTAACGCCTTTTTGATGCTTACTTTGATGAACACATGCAAAGGAAAATGATTCTATGAGAATTCATTTTCATTCCACTGCCATATACATCTGTGTATATTGTATATACAAAATGATGACATACATACATTTACTGAAGTGGTAGTTTATATTTTATATATTCTAAACGAAATCTTGTAAAGGTTTTAGTAATTGGTACATGTACATTATTTTAATTCTTCCAAATTTAACCTGTGATTAATATATAGGTAATGGAATGTGTTGTATTTGCAGAGGTAGAACCTTGGAACGCTGGAATTGATTTTTTAAACTAAAAACCATTAGAAGCTCATTACTACAGCATGCATGCATTCAGAAGCTAAACTAAAAATAGTATCTTGAGTTAATGAACATAGTATGCGTGGGGTAGTTAACAATTCATTGCATTATATTCGATAATGTTTAACTCGCTGACTTGATTATTTAAGGGTTGCATGTAACAGATACTGATGCTAAACTATTTTCTTTTACAGAATAGCATTTGCATTGATGTATTTTTATAAATCTACTGAAGACAATATCGTTTTTGGTTATTGATTAAAAAACGAGTAAACGTGGCCATTTCAAACTACCATTTATATCATTGAAAATCATTAATAATTTACACTTTTCGTTGGACATTGTAAGTTTGTTGCCTCATTTTACAGTCACATTAAAATGCGCCAGTACTGACCTTCATGTGTGACCCTTTTTCGTCTTGTATTGAATCAATATTACAGCAGGTAAAGCTAAACCTAACTGCGTAACATGATTACCTATAGCTAAATAGAATTACTCTTAAATACTTGTAAAATCCAAGGTATACGCGTGTTATATAACCTAAAGGGTTGTATGGTCACTGTACAGTGCGTTTGTTATAACGAAACACAATGTACCTATCCGTTCCTCATGTAACTGCTCTAAACTGCTTTCGCTTTCATACGGAATCTTATTACCACGGTTTACGAATTATGGAAGTGACGCCAATTAAAGAGCATAAAGATAGTTTTAAAGTGATGAATAAAATGACTAACTGTTAAACGGATTTCGGCAAAATATGCAGTATATTGACTTCAATGGGCTTCAGTTTCTTGCGTAAATGTCCACTACAATGGTGAAACAGCTTCCATACCCCTAAAATACCTCTGCATCATCACACTCATTAGCACGATTTAAGGTTATGTGAAGTTCACACAACGTGTGTATACGAAGTTTAACTACTTTCATTGAAAAAGTGTTCCATAATTCATGGAGCAATAATTACTAAAGCCAAGGTGAGACATCAGTTAAGGTAAGAAGACATGCAATTATCATATGAAAAGCATTATTATGCAGTGAGAGTCCGTTCGAGAACTTCACTAATTATACAACAAGTCTAGCATTTTCTTCTGCACTACACCAACCTCACTCTTTGTACCAAGAGTTAGGTGCGGTCTTGTTGAGTTCAGTGGTCCAGTTTTGGCAGAAGTAGGGATTTTTATTGCAAATTACACCGAATCCCGAAATAGCTAAGATTTGGACTGAATTGTTTTATTTAAAAATTTATATTTAATTTAAATCATAATGAAGACTGAATTACTGCACAGTTACAGTTCGGCAAGTTTAGCTGCATTGGCTAGGTCAGATTCTAGTTTGAGTTTGAGCCAGTTTGAATATGATAAACAACCCTGCAGGACCGGCTGGGTTCGCTATCGGAAATGGAGAGGAAAATGTATCGAAGTGCGAGTCTATCGGGAATTGTATGAAGGAATGGTGGGCGAAGACGTGTCGGCGTAAAACGGTAGATTAGTATTATAATTATAACGACTATCAACGGCTCTTTTTTTAAATCAATGTTCAATTTAAAAAGTAGTGTATCACCTAAAGTTCCGTTTAAGTAGGCTATTTATTTGGCCATTTGCTTAGAAAATCAGTGAAGATTTGAAAATTCTTTGAAGTATATAGTTATGGAGGTGACTAAATTTACTTCTAAATGGAGGTATCTCTTACTTGTATTCCAAACAAACCACCTTGAATGGAATTTACAATGGACTAAAGTTAAGTAGTAATCTTCTGTTACCCCAAAAACGATCTCACACTTTTACACATACCTACATAGATGTTTTTTCTTGGAGTCCGTACAACAAGATATAGTAAAATCGAATGTTTTGGCCGTATCATAGCATAGCTCACAATTTGTGCTCTTATCTTATATTTGTGATATAATATCTGTCATAAGATTTATTCTTGCGAAACATTGTGCATTTTTTATTGAACAAGTTAGAGCGAGACAAACATATATATTAGATCTGTAATATTTTGAATAGCTCGAGAAGAAGTTCCCAATAATACAATGGCTACCGCAGTACAACACGGAAAAACTTGTTGCCGATATAATTGCAGGTTTGTCGTTGTGCGCTAATTAAATGTACGGTAAATACAAGTTAAAGTTTTAAGTATGTCTAACTCTATTGTAACTTTGCTTTCTGTGGGGTGCTCTAGGGTTTACCGTCGGTTTAACTATACTTCCTCAGGTATTTATACAATTATCTATAAACCTGAAATCATTGATACAAGTAACCAACTTGGATTATTCCTGTGCATGTATAATTATGTAATATTCATATTTGGCATTGGCCTGGTTTAGGGATTGGCGTATGCTACGGTAGGCGGGTTACCACCACAGGTAATTTATCTTATTCCCATCCCATAACGGAAGTACAGAAAAAAAACTATTAGAAGTTGATTCTAACTCAAAATTTAATTTGATAATTTCAATTTTCTGAACAGTATGGACTATATAGTGGTTTTGTCGGATGTTTTGTGTATATTCTTCTTGGGGGAACAAGAGAGGTTACGGTCGGCCCAACTGGTATAATTCCTACTACTGACTATTTTGAGCATACACTTATGTCACTTCATTGCAGCATAACCAAACTTAACTGAAACCCTAAATTTTATTGTTAAAGCGGTGATGGCAATTATTACGTTTACATACACACATGGAAAACCACCGGCGTACGCTGTAATATTATGCTTTTTAACGGGGATAGTAACGCTTCTGATGGGACTGTTTCAGCTTGGTTTCATTGTCAACTTCATTTCAGCTCCAGTGTAAGATTTACAAGGTTTCAAAGAATCCTTACTTCAGAATTACAAACTACCCCTTTAAGATTGGAAATATGTATTCTCAGATTTTGAAATGAAATTGTTTGAATTGCTAGGAATTCGGCTTTCACCAGTGCAGCAGCAATAACCATCTGTGCAACTCAGATAAAAGGACTATTTGGATTAAAGTTTGGAGCGGAAGGATTTTTACCAACAATAAAAGGAGCAATAGCGCATATTTTGGAAGTTAGGCTGTGGGACAGTATTCTTTCACTGATATGCATTGTATCCCTTCTCTTCCTGATGGCAAGCCAAAAATATATTTAAGATTTACCATACAAATATACATTATATATATAAATATGATTCAAACATTTTGTTTATCCCATTTTATTTATTTTTCCAGAAATTACAACTTATCTTTTCATTTTTGATCAAACGAGTTCCAATTCTCGATAAGCCATTATGGTTTATCAGCACGGCGCGAAATGCTATCGTCGTAATTGTTTGTACCGCAATAGCAAGTGGAATCGGAGAAACCCAACCGTTTACGATTGTTGGTCGTATTGTTCCTGGCTTACCTGATTTTACAATTCCTCCATTCACGATTATTGATCCTGCCAATAACGTGACACATTCTTTCACTAATATTTTAGAAGAGGAAGCTTCCGCAGGTATAATTAATATTTAGCTTTTAATTATAATCGCTACTTTACTATTTGAACACAAACATTTTAAAACTAATTTTTTTCCGTTTCCCCCAAAAGTAATCGTTATGCCACTCTTGGCCATTATGGAGCATATCACCATCGGTATGTAACAATATTACAATTTTTTGTCTTTATATGGGCAGATTCTTGTAATGAAACTTGGATAAATATAATTAAATTTTTGTTTGCGCGATTAAATGGTTTAACAGCAAAAGCGTTTGCGGGAGAAAATACGATCGATGCAAGTCAAGAGATGCTGTCGATTGGGGTTAGCAACATCATTGGAGCATTCTTCAGGTTTGTTTAATATATTGTGTTTGATTAAATTACCTAGCTTAAAGTTTACAGTTTCAATTAATCTCCTCTCGTTTAATCTAATTTCCAGCTCTATGCCAATAACTGGTAGTTTTTCGAGAACCACTGTAAATGCAATGAGTGGGGCTAAAAGTCCTTTGGGAGGTTTAATTACAGGAACAATTGTTATTCTTGCTCTACGCTTCCTCACTCCGTATTTTTACTACATCCCTAAGGCAAGTCTTGCTGCTGTTATAGGTAAGTTCAGAGTACTTATTTGCAAGATAAACATTATTATAATTTTCTATGTAAAAACAATCGTATGAGCATTGGATTGGGAAAGTATTCAAGCTTCTGATTTTTATCGATTTATATTTTATTTCCAATAGTGTGTGCTGTTGTTTTTACCATTGATATCGACATCATCAAGCCAATGTGGAAAAGTAAAAGTACGTATTCATACAAGAATGCTAGTAAGAGTAAATATCCATTAAAGGAATGCAATGTGAATTAGACTTCACTTCAAGTTTTAATCTCATTTTAGGAATGGACTTTGTACCATGGAGCCTTACGTTCCTGGTCAGCTTATTTGTAGGCCTTGAATTCGGCATGCTAACTGGTTTCCTCATAAGCGTAATATATTTGTTGTATTACGCAGCAAGACCAGGAGTGAAAGTCAAGAAAGGCTTTGTACGTAAAAAGTTTAAACAAATATTACCAGTGCATGCTTACGGTGGTTATATATACATGGGATAATACATGTCATGTTTTCTTTATAGAGCACATCTGGAAAAGAGTTTTTACTTGTGGAAATGGTATGAAAATTAACAAAAGTATGCACAGAATTGTTAGTATCTATAATTTAAAGTCATTTTTGTTGAATTATGTGCTTTTCTAGGATCGAAGTTTAACTTTCCCTTCTGTGGAGTACATCCGGTACGTCATTTCCAAAGCAAGTCAGGTCTGGGGACAAAACAAATTACCTGTTGTCATCAACTGTCTCCACATTCAGTTCGCCGATTACACCGCTGCAGTAGGAATCAAGGAAGTAATTGATCTATTTAAAAAACGTGACCAGAAAATTATATTATGGCAAGTGAAGCCAAGTATTGTACGCGTACTTTCCGGCATTCTAAATGAGCCAGGAAAAGAAGAATACTGCCATTTTTGCCGGTCCGAGGAAGAAGTGGAAACAATCATTGGTAATATTATCATTTATATTCATAATTATGCAGTCATAAAATAAATTAAGTGCAGAATACACATTTTAATTTAAAATTGATAAGCATGCATATTCTTTTTAGATGGTCGAGTTTCAGATCAGAAGTTAGAGGCCATGCAGACAATGCAGCAGGATATAGCAATGGATGTTCATACCCCGCATCCGACGCATAGAGAAAAGTATAGTTCTATTCCATTAAATTAATAGGTTTCTTTGAAAGATTGTAATTTAATTATATTTTGACATTAATACCTTCGTTTATACCTAAAATGTACATTGCGGTTATCGCAAGTCTACCATTTGTATTGATATGCTCGCAAATTTGTCGAAAATGAGTAAATTTCTAGTCAGATCATTTTCAATATTAACTGGTAGCGAATTTATTGATTTATTACTATTCTTCTCTATTTGCTAAGGCTTTGAAATTCTTCGCAGCCCTCATTTATCCTGTGGACATTTATTCATATTATATAAACAAATTCAAAACACTTTTGAAGTATTTAGCTTAAAACAAGGAAAACATTTCGTTTTGCTAACTACCTTTTATAACCTTAAAATTCTAAATGTAAATCTTAGTTTTTAAACATATTTAGCTTATTTACCATAGACCTGGACGGATAACAATGTTAACATTATAACATTACAAAATCACAATGCAAGTCGTATTAGAAAGCATGTTTACTATATGATTATATATTTAGGCATCGTTTAATTTTTAACCAAATTACAAAGCATAATATGTGATCAATGAACAGTTCTATAAATGCACAAATATGGTTTACTAAAGATAACAGACAATAAAGTTTTCCTCGTGTAAGTAATGTCATTTAACAAATGAATTAACCAAGCTTGCCCCAGAAACACACACCAGCCATCCAACATGGATTTTTCCGACGTTCTATTGGTGCCCAGAGCATATCTCACTTTAATACATCCCATCCCAATACCTATCCGTTTCTTTTCCTACACCAAATTATTATTTAACTGTTATCTTTATTTGAAATATGAAACAATATTTATGCATACTTACCTAATTAAGTGCAAGTGAAAAGTGGTTTAAGTGGCTTATATTTAGGTGAATTTTAATTAGCACCTACATACTTCGCTTTGATTTGTAAAGACATGTAACACATTACTGTGTTACAGACATTGCATTACCGACAAATTGGGGTACAGGGAATAGATGAATCTCATTTCTCTCCATGAACAATATTTATACAATTGCAAAGGCAAATCTTACTTAATAGGTGCCTTACCTCATATCAAGCACTAACTATTCCGTGACGTTCATAGTGAAAAAATGCAACGAAAAATCGTTTACTCTAAAAAAAGGACGCTCGTACGGTGAAATGCATTACTTCAAATTACACACCGCGGTACAATGTTTTCACTACACACTGTTTGTGGATTTCTTTAAAATCTGAGCAGCGTTATATATACAGGGAAGGACTTTTCTACATTCTTATATTCACATGTGAAGACAATACCAATGTAAGGGATTCAAAAATAAAGTACAAGTGACGCACACGGGTATTGTAATACAGCAAATCACTTACACATAC
Organism: Orchesellides sinensis; assembly: GCA_027744375.1. Classification (NCBI taxonomy): domain Eukaryota; kingdom Metazoa; phylum Arthropoda; class Collembola; order Entomobryomorpha; family Orchesellidae; genus Orchesellides; species Orchesellides sinensis. Next base: position 7,807 of record JAHZNG010002411.1, read on the forward strand.
AACATTTAGATTCATCTTCATCCTTACTTTCACTCAATCATCATTTTGCTTTGATTCAATCTATGTACATTGTATCAGTCAGTCTACGCACGGTTCTAGTAGCCCGGTATTTAATTTTCGTTAATCTTGAAATTTAGTATAGATTTTACGCATTTTTCTAATTCTCGTTTCTGTTGGCTTTTTCGCTTTCTATCAATTTGTAGCACAGAGCACGAAATATGCAACTACAGTTAGTAGTGTTCAGTTTAACTCTATGCTATTGCGCTAGTTGCCAGTTGGCTGCCACCAAAAGCATACATACATACATTCCCACACACGGACATGACTTTAGCTTTCTTTCCTTGTGAAATATAAAGCAAGTAAAATACATATAACCCAACATTGAAACTTAAACTTGATGCTCTATTGTTTAAAAAGTATTGCTATTTTAGAATTTAGAATGTCTTCTAAATAAAATAGGCTTGATGCAAAATATGTAGTAATTTGCTCATCTATTACAAACCAAACCCAATAAATAATTTTTTACAGAGAAAGTTAATCATAGCTGTTTCATATATGTACCCCATCATTTCTGTAAAACCTACTTTCACTGTCTGATGTCAGATTTATGTATGCATGCTTTGGTCCAGCAACATTTTTAAGTTAAACGCTCTTGCAAATGCCATCGAGGCATATCTTTTACTGCAACATAAAAAGGCAGCCTGAGGCATTATGTTAGTCCATTCGTTAATTTCTGCTTAAGAATTCCTTTCTATGTCGAGCGGTGGACACATGGGAATTCGATTCCTAATGCTAGTCTGGCTAATCAATTACCTTATCTTTGTCGCCAACATGTCTTCTCATGCATTTGTCAGATGTTCTCCGCAAGCTCTTGTTCTGCATGTTTGGTTTAATGATGAAACAATGTTCACAAAAATTGTTTTATGACTTTCAAATAAAATCTTAATTGCACTAATAATCATCTTGAGAGAAGAAATGTTTTTGACGTGAGAAACTCAAACAAAACACGAAATGCATTAAATGCTCAGCATAAAAATCTACGTAAATCTACAATGCAACTGTGTCCCCATTTAAATCCTTTGTCAATGCATATGTATATATGTAAATAGAGTGTAGAGGCAGTGATAATTTCCTAATAATTATGTACATATATACCTACGTTAGAGATAGCAAACCGTTTTGTATATACATTGTAACGAATATGTTTACTAAAAATTAGAGGCACTGACTGACAACTTTTGTTGAATTTCTATTGTTTAATAGTATACGAACGATGTACTTCAGTTGATCATGAACTAGATTTTGTTTTTATCTTTCGATGTCATCGAAATTTAATGAGGATTGTTACTTGAATAGCTTTTAAACTTTTATAAGGAGCAAGTTTTTTGTTTTATATGTACATTTGATACGGCAGTGCTCAGTTGACTAGATAAGAGTACGCAATGATTTTTTGTTATTTGGGTATCTGTAATACTAACTTTACAATTTTGGAATTGGGGTGGACAGATCTCGTCGATATCCTCCTGGGGAAGGATCTCTCATCTGTGGACTGGTAGCCATTAGAGAAGACTGTGATGCACTTTTATGGAGATCCAAGGTAGTGTCAAGCCGTCTTGTTTCTGAATCCATTGTGCCTGCACTGGGGTCCATTGATACATTCCTCAACGAATCTCCCAATGTTTGTCGCAAGGACCGTATTTCTTGTCCTGTTCTAAAACTTCTGGACAAAAATGCTTGTCTGCGACGAATTTCCTCAGCAAGTTGTTCCTTCAGGTGTGTGACCTGTTGTTCTAGACGGTGAATTTGCTGCCTGTAATTGGACTCACGAGCTTCCAACAGCCGCTCAGCTTGAAGTTTTGCAGCTCTTGCTCTTTCCAGCTCGAAATCACGCTCCTATAAAATTGCATGTTTATATTACTAATTATGATGGTTTTTATGACGCTTTCCTAAAAGTAGTTTTTGCTGTAAAAATTTACTTGTTTAACTTGGGTAGTGACTTCACCAATATGCTTAGCATGCCTCCTTTCCATATCCCGTATTTCTGCCTCCATTTTGTTAATCTTCCGCCGAAGATCAGAGTTCTCTTCTTCCAAGCATGCAATGGTGTTATCTCGCATTTGAGGAAGTGGGGATCTCCCAGCGACGCTTTTCAAAGACACAGAATCTTTCAACCTTTCAAGTTCACGATTTTCTCGCTCAAGTTCTCGAACTTTTTCAAGAAGAGAGTCAAGACGTCTCTGCATTTCTAATTTTTCTCCAAGAAGCTGGCGCGTATCCTCTTTGCCTGATTCTGCTAGCTGTTAAAAATATACAAATGAGCATTTGTATAAACGTTTATTAGCCAAGACTACAAACTAAGAATAGCTTACCGCCATTTTGAGTTGCTTATCAATAGCGGAACGTGTCATATCTTCTGTTTCTTGTCTCAACTTCTGATTTTTCTCTGTTAGAGCCTGAACTTGACGTTTGAAATCCTGAATAGTTACAGTTGCAGCCTCCCATTTTTCACTTAAGTTGCTCTTCTCTTGCTCTATTGCAGCTTTCTCCCTTAACAAGCTTCTTAACTTTTCATTGAGTTGATTAATTTGCGACAAGGATTCATTTGCATTTCGGGAAACCCCGTTAAACTTATCCTTCCAATCCTGTTCGGATTGTGCTCCCTTCTCTAGTGCAATGTTTAGCTGTTCAACAGTCATTGTCAATGAAGCGCATCGTTCTTCCAAATCAGCATTATTTCGCTGCATTCCACCACATTTGTCTTCAAGAGCAGAGATATGACCTTCCTTCTGCTGTAAAACTAAAGCCATTCTATTCAGATCTCCTTCGAGGGCACGCATGTTCACCTCTGCTTTGGACAGTTTACTATCACTGATAACCTTCAGCTCTTCCAATCTTTGACGACTTCGTTCAAGTTCTTCCTGTAAAGAATCCTTATCCGTCTTAGTGGCGCGAATATTATCTTCTTTAGACTTAAGAATGTCCTCCAGCTCCCGTACTTTATCGACAAGTCTCGAAATCTCGCCGGTTTTTAAAGTAAGGTCCTTCTCCAAATTCATTATGGCCATCTCTTTCGTTTTGTTGTCGGATCGATTAGTTTGTAGATTTCGGCTCAGAGTCATAAGCTGATCTTCTAATTGTCCTTTGGCCATTTCTGCAGCGGTCAAAGCATCTTTCATTGAAGACAGTTGTGATGCCAAGGCATCTTTGTCTTGTTGCATTGTTGCCATTTGAGTTTGCAACGTTGCCATCACACGTCTAGCTGCATCTGGATTATCCATTGACCCAACAGTCATTATTCCAAGTCGTTTCATGCCTGAGGATATCTGACCAAGCTTTGCTTCAGCTTCTTTCTTTTGTCGTTCTAAATCTGCCTTTTCGTCAGAAAGATTTTTCAAGCGATTTTCAGCGCTACCCAACTTATTCTGGAAATGAAATTACACCCACACATTATATTACCAACATATTCTTTGAAAACCTCGGATACAAAACGACAAAATTTATACGGGACATACCGAGAGCTGCTCAACTTGCTGTTGGATTGATGTCAAACACAAGTTAAGGTTATGCTTCTCTTCAATCAGCTTCTTCTCTCGTAGTTTACTTTCTTCAGCAAACGCCATGACTTGATTTTCCCTTGATGCTGCACGCTCTTCAGCCTCAGCAAGCTTTGCGTTCAGCCTTTCCTCCTCAGCTTTGGTCATTGCAAGCTGACTTTCAGTATCCTCTAAAAGCTTCTTGGTGTTTCTCCATTGAGCTTCCGCATCATCTCTCCTTTCAGCTTCAGCATCTAACCTCAGCTTCAACTCGGCAACTTCGGATTCTAATTTTGCTATTGTTGATTTGTAATGTGATAGCTGATCCATTAGTTCATCAAACTGCCGTCCACCTTCCAACTTCTCTCGTTCTGCAGATTCCAATTTTACAGCCAGCGTTTGAACCTCGCTTTCCATCTCTGCTTTTACCCGTTCTAGATTTTTCAGTGCCACAGTCATCTTATGCATATCTTTCTTCATTATATTCAGATCCCCTTCTTTACTGCTCAACTCATCTTTCAAATTCTCAACCATTGAGTTGGTCTTTTCCTTTTCCAACGCCATTTCACCAAGTGTCCGACGTAAATCTGATACTTCTTTCTTGCTCACATCTCCAGAATCCTGTGACTCCTTTAGTCGCCTGTTTACTTCCGCCAAGTCTCTCTTCAACTCAGATTCGCGTTCCTCAGCCCCACGCAACTTATTTCTGAGATCTTCGACTGCCATTAATGCAGCTTCACGTTCTCGTTCAATGTCAGAAAGCCGTAGTTCAACCTGTTTCAGAGTGTCCGTGGCATCCTGCTTAGTGTTTTCGAGCTCACTTTTAGTTTTTATAAGCTCAGAGCGTAACGAGGCAGACGTGTTCTTTTCGTGGTTGCATTTTTGCTCGCATTCTCGCTTCAGACGATCTGAAATAAAATAAATTTAATTTTGTAATAATTACATATCTTCTCATTATATAAAACCATGTTTAAAGATGTTACCTTTGTCATTCTTTGCATCTTCCAGCTCTTTTTCAAGAAGTCGTATCTTATCTGAAAGCGATTCGTAAACTATCAATTTGCTGCCGAAGAGAATTGATTTCGTTGGTTAACTTTACACCTTCATTGCGCTTGTCATTTTCAAGCTCTGTACGGAGAGATCGTAGCTTTTCTTCACATTCCATTTTTAGTTTCTCTTCGCCAGACTCACCGGACGCTTTCAGAGCTGTTAGTTCTTTTGTAAACTTTTGTTCCATTGCAGCTTTCTCCTGCTCTGCCATTTCCTTCAGAGCTCTCATTTCATTGTCGGCCCTGAAAAATATTTTAGGTCTTTATGAAAGCCTGAACATACTAGAAGCAAAGCAAGTCAAATCCCTTTTCCTCACCTCATTAATTTCTCCTTTAGATTTCCAACTTCTGTAGTTAACTTGTTCTTCATTTCAGACAACTGCTTTTCTGTAGCCTCGA
>JAHZNG010002412.1:0-81595 GCA_027744375.1 Orchesellides sinensis
ACAGACACACAGACACACAGACACACGTCAATGGTAATCACATAAAGCATCCTCAGCTTCGCTTTCGCTGCTTAATAAAGGGATATCAAAGTAAATTATAAAATAGTTGTTGTGCAAAATCCTTTTAATTTTATCTTTTCAGTTCGTTGAACCCTTCCTCTCAGTTGTTGCGTGTGTGTGCAATAAAATCGTGCTCAATGTAAAAAATATGAGTTTGAACAGGAAGTTGAATTATATGCATACAATCCAACAAAAAATTATCTGTATTATGATTTCCATGTGTCTGCCAACCAATACAGGTTTTGAGCTATTTCTGGACTTGAATTGGAGAACTTGTTAAAACAGGAAGTGATTTTGCAAATTATTACAATAATTGTTAAACCGGTAGCTAAATAAGAGAAAGCATAGGTCATTGCACTATATATGAATAATACTACTAAATCAACATTGGAGAAAGTTCCACTTATTTCATTACGAACAGTGAAAGCGTAGACAAGCTAACCTGATTTTTTTCACCATTATTACACAGTCTGCTTTCACTCAATTAGTCAATCACACATTACAAAAGAGTGGGCCCCGTGGAACCCGACAACTGTCCCGATTCTGCCATTTAACATAAAATGTGGTGTATCCCCCACGCGTGTGTTTACACAAAGCAGCAATCATTAAGCTCAACCAGCATCAAAAAATCAACATGGTTTCCCTCTCCAATCTTTTTTACTGGACCCTCACACATATCTATTCATTTATAAAAAAAGAAAGCAGTGAAAGTAATTTCACTTGTCCACACACGTATAAGGGTCAATGACTTTCACTTCGCATAAATATAGTTATTTACGAATTAAGATGTGCACAGACACACACACATGCCTACACATCAATGTCTATCTGGTTTCACTTAAAAATCCGTATTCCAAGGAGAAAACGCATTTATAATAACGTACTGGGTCACCGGTTACGTAAACGCTTTCTTTTTTCCTCAAATGTCACATCCGGTCTATATTTACTATTCTATAAAGGTCTTCTCTCTGCTTTACCTTTTCATCCATACTTTCTCCCATTTGATTTTTATACCCTTTTAATATGAACGTCAAGTGTAGTTTATCTCTGGGGACTTTCTTCCCACTTACAAAATTGAAAGGACTCTTACACACACACAACAAAAAATACAAGAATTGTATAAAATATTGCATGTTATACCCAACGAATAAAAGAATTGAATAGAAGGACACATGAAAAGAAATGAATAAAATAGGTCAAAGATTCTCCACTCCGGTTTTTTATTACTTGTCCTCCATTCGTTTCCTTTTTTCAATTCTTAAAAAGTCCTCTTTTCTTTGTTCAGCTTGCTTGCCAACGTGTGTGGTCATAAAGAGAAAGTATTACTGGAGGCTGTGAATAGAATTCTCTCACAGAGACTGACTGACTGCTGCAGTTTCTGTATTCAAGCAAAGAAAAAAGGTAGAAAATAAAGAATTGTGGATCATCACATCATCCTTTTTTGACATCACAATAGCCGTTTTACTTTCTCTCTGCTTTCTCCACTCTTGCAGAAAAAAAACACACGTGCTTATTCCCTCCGTGTTATCACTAGACCTGCTGGGTTACTTGAGGGTATTTTTTTTACCAAACACAAATAAAAATTGTGTGGAAAAAGTTCACAGCGTTTTGTGAAACACTCCAGGCCCACCTTTGATTACAACTGATTAGATAAGCGTAACCTGATAGATCAGGAAATCCGAAAAAATCATTGTTTTTAAAGGAATAGTATATTTAAATCGCCAGAGTGTGTTAAGTCCTTGAAATAATGAAAGTACGCACTTTCTCCCATTGCTTTTTCCAAAAAACATGTTGGAATCGACTTGAAGTATGTGCTTGAAACTCGTTTTTGTTTAGTTCAGCACAAAAACTTCAGGTTTCCCTGCCAGTCTGAATGATTTACGTACTTTCACATTTCAAGAGAAAGTCGTTCACTGTCTATTGTTTTTTAACCCTATAAATCAGCTAAAATATACAATAGCGTTGTCTAATCCTGTCTTTGTATTGGTATTCCACATTTCATTTTCAATTATTGAATTCCAAAACTTTCTCCTTCGTCCCAACTTTCACCAAGCTGAACAAAACAGACATATTAATCCAACCTTGGATTTATTTTTGATGTGTAAGAAAACAGATATTTTCTGGCATTCTGTACACTCACTTTTCTTACTTTCTCCAAAAATCTACCAAAGTGACATTATAATCGCATTAAAATAAATAAAAGAGAATGCGTGCATCAAAGAGCATACCAACACTTTGAGATCATAAATTCCTCTCTATTTTTAGCACCCTAGAAAAAAAAAGTTGGCCAACAAAATGTTCAAGACATACACACTCTCTCTTCTGTTGTGTCTTTCTCTCTATGTTGAATAACATCTTTTTAAGTAAGTGTGCTAAAAAGAATGAAGAAGACATAACGAGATGATCTCATGAAAGAAACATAAGAAGCGCAGAGTGATAGAGAAGAAGAAAAAGGGAAAGATGAACAGAAAGAAAATTAATTTTCCTTGAGTACATCATGGTGAAAGCTGACACGGCTGTTTAAAAAGAGAAAGCACGGAGAAACCAAAGTATATGCGAGATGCTGCATGTGTCTCTATAAAAATTAGATAGATAAAGACGAATAAGTAAAAGGCAATCGTTGTCGTAAAGGCATGCATGCTTTCCCCATTGTAAAAAGTTTCTCCTGAAATTACCTTATATAATTTTGCAATACACACACACCATAGTAATCCTTGTTTTGTCAGTGTGCAGGCGTAGCTTACGTTTTTTAAAGCGTATTATGGAAATTTGCAGGGAAAAAATCTTGGATGAGTGTCTTGATACGCGAAGATGTAATAGATGACGGCAACTTTCTCTCAAGTTGCTCATATTTTGTCGCTCACAGTCATTTTACAAATGGTTGTGGTTCTCACAAGCATCATAGGAAGAGAAAGTACGCTATACTTGCACTTATATAATATCTCCTGTCTCATTTCACTCATCTCAAAATACTATGCGTGCGCTGCTGCTTTCACCACTAAAAACCTACTTTGCAATATGGAAAATACCTAGTGAATTGCATCTTTAATCTGTCACAACACAAATATTATGCTGGACAAGATAGGATGCACTGGATTAAAAGTGAGTTTTTATTGTACACCGTTTATCCCTTAGAAATTTGTCTTTCCTTTAGTGAAAGTAATAAGGAAACAAAGTGAAAGTTACGAGTGAAAACATGCAAATAAATTAAATATCCTCTTCTTCTCGCATGCCAGATGCCATCTCAAGAAAAACTTTGTGTATGCTTTCTATGTTCATCATAACAACACACACACATAAGGCTGTTGAGAGGGTGGGTGTTTTGGGATGCTGTTAATGATAAGAGATATCTCATTTGTGCAGCCGTAGCACACACTTGATAATAATATGGATATACTCATCTGCCCATCACTCATAAAAGCCTGTGAGTGTGTATCATCTTCATCAGGCTCGAAAAGAGAAAGGCATATGCATCCGCTGACTTTCACTTTTGATACAAAATAAATCCTATTCGAGGCAACAATGTTTTTGTGTCTAAAGGCTATACATAAAAGCATATGACAATTATATAATAATAATACACCAACCTCTGCTACTCTTTGCTTTCTCCATTGCCTACTGTAAAGTATAGCTGTGAAGATGAAGTTTTTAACGATGAGCAAAACTCAAGACAGAATAATCCCGTCGTATGTTTAGGATGATTCCTGATGCTTATATACGGGTTCCAGCAGTGACGTGTACTCAAATTTCACCAGCAGCTTTCCCTCATCTTCTCATGTGGAAATTATAGTATGGCATGCTATACCATATATATATATATGATGGTGATTATGTATAAAATACATATACATATGCACTTAAACTGTTGTAGGATGAGAGGAGACAGGGTAGGTTCATCATGCCGTGTGAGTTTATAGCACACAGAGAGAAAGTAGCCTAACATCATGGTATATGGCACACACACACATGTATATTTACTACTTTTCCCAAAGTAAAACCACCAAACATGCTCATCATCATAATCATCATCTTCTCCCTGTGTACTTTCTCCTTATGTGCTACTTTCTCCAACAAACTAAATGAATGCCAAGAGCTCTTTCAGGCATAGTTTTACTTATGTGCCTTTAATATTTCCAAGAAATGCTCGGTAAAAGTTCTAACTCTCACAAGTATAACGGAGAAAGCTGCCTTAATAGGGCTGCTAATGGTTTTCTACAAGATTGTAAACACCGCTCCAGCTTTCACTTCCTCATAAGTCTTTCTACTTCTTGTTTAGGGCTTCATTTCATGTAAGGACTGTGTGTAAGCAATTCTTGGTACTTTCTCTCTCACTTTCACTTTTTAACTGAGTTAAGTACTCGCAAATGAAATGCGAGTGTTTTCACGTGTGAGTAAAGAAGCTACAAAAAAATAACCTGCCTTTTATACATTTTAAGTGAGAGTAAAGGAGAAAGTTGATGTTGGTCTGTAATATCACTTCATTATCCCATTCTACACTAAACTCTTTTCTTCTCTACAACAAAAGTCATCCCCTTCATCTGAAGCACTTTCTCCATATACCTTGTTTATTTACTCCTCATCCATCGTCAGTAATACATACCATTGAGCTGTGTAGCTTCATCATCATAATACTTTCACTTATAAAAAACGGTTTGATCGCACATGTATAATTAATGCATCTTCAGGAGCTGTTCAAAATGGACCAACATCCACCACTTCTTAATGTTCGTTCTATATACCAGTTTAGCTTTCTCTCTCTGATGGGAATGGAATGTCCCACTTGACTTTCACTTTTTCATCTTTAAATAACCAAGGGTGAAAGCAATGGTACATTTGTGGAAGAGAAATTGCAGAGTATTTATACATATTAGATGATGATGCATGGGAAGCACGTGATATGGCTGTGGTGGTCGTATTAAACACTTGTATACCTACGTAACGTGCTTTCTCCTCGTATTTTTCTCCCTGGTGTTGTTATGGTTTGCACGGATGAACTAACACATTAGTATTCTCGCCTCATTCCCCTAAATTACATGGTATACTACAAACAAGAATGATCGCAAGGCGTTTTTACTTTCTCTCTTGTGCTTTCACCTTTCAATCAATTCAGGTAGTAGTAGTCCACTCGTCTTCAATACTTTCTCCAATAATTAACCTCCACAATAAACATTTTTACTGATGGGTTTGTAAAGTGAAAGCTTGAATTAAATCCATTTTAAAACATTCTTAGTATTTATTCAGCCATTCACAAAATTGTTTCAAGCTGTACCAGCCTCCAGAGCGTCATTCATTCAATTTGTTTACTACAGCAATATATATTATGGTAGCAAACGAGCTGCTTTCACTTTATAGTTGGAACATTATCATGAGCGTAAAATAATTCTGATTTAAATTTCTCTTGCGCGCATACTTTCTCCAGTCGGTAACATCTAAAAGCCATTATCGATGTAAATTGCCTGCAATATAATATAATAAACTTTCTCTCAGCATAAGTTAGTGTCTCCACACACACAGCGCTTAGCCAATCTACACGATGTTATGATAATGGTATGGCAAACGCTTTCCGGGATTGACACTATAAATTGAAAAAGTTTTTGTAAAATTTTTTTTATATGTAAGTAGCAAAATTCTCTCGTTCAAACTCCAAAAATTCGCCTACAACTTTCTCCAACTTGGATCTAATGATATACACGCTTTCCCCATGTTAAATGCTAAAAAATGGATGGATGCTTGATTATATATAAAAATATGACAGAAGAAAGCGAAAGATGTGAAATCGATTACAAAATCTTCATTTCCCAGTAACTCAAATCCATCGTGTATGTTCATTGAGAGAGACTACAGTATAAAAACAAGAATTGGAATGAATAACGGAAATGAGAAATTGAGCTCATTTGCACTCATCATGCCTCATCCTCTCCTCATCATCCTCGTCACACACACGTATATTTTGATATAATCTCGTATATAGTTTTCCCCAGGAGAAACCATCGCACATACATTCATGTGTTGTTTAAATTAAAAGCAAATCTCGTTCTGCTCACACGGAGAGAGTGGATGAGGGAAAGATATTATGCAAAACAGCTTTTGTCTTTCTCCTCCACACTCAATTCGCTCAAATAATCACACCGTCGTAGTACCACGCAGAATTTTATATATATTGTAGCAGTATACTTTCTCTACCATTTCTATATGCGTGACTGGAGTGAAAGCAAGTTATACTGAGGATATCAGGTCATGCGTGATATTAAATGCATTCCGTTTGGTTTTCAATCTTTCCCTGGTAGTAGCCTCATATGTATTTTAATACTACACCCAATTTTGATACAACTTTCTAAAATTCCTTTGTATCCATCCTACTTTCACCTTTACTTCCTTCCTAGGAACCCCTTTTTATTTTACGATGAGCTACACACTTCATTACTACTGTTACGTTATATTAAAACAAAAGCATGCGCTTTTTCCTTTGAAAACTTACTTTCTCCCAGGATAAAATCTATTTATGCTAGGATTGAAATTAGTTTGAGATTTTATTCCTAAATATTCTACAACGTGATTTGACAGTGGGTGCAAAATAACATGTTTAACTGCATAATACATTTTGTAACATGTGCTTTATGTAAATTAGCAATGATTTCATTTTGACGCCGACTCACAAGCTACAAGATGAAAAGAAGGAGATATTACTAGAATAAAAAATGGTGAGCTAGACACAAAAATACTTTTTTACCCTGTGTAATAATAATAATAGCAATAAAAATAAGTATAAGTAGAGAATACGCTTTGAATAAATAACTTTTCATGTCAAAAAACTTGTTAAACCCGCCTGTTACTCGGTTAGCTTGTATATATGTATATATCTTGAGAGAGGGTGAAAGCAGGAGAAAGCAGTGTGTGTGTTCAAAAGGGTATGAATTTACAAAGAGCGAGGAGCATGACGGGATCATCCGGGTTACTCAGTCGTCAGCTCTCGTCTTTTCCTTTTCCTCTTCTTTTTTTTCTCTTCAGGATGATGACTATATAACGGGTTTTCAGTGTGGGTATTATTTTGTATGATAAAGAGAGAGAGAGGGAGAAAGCACTATTGGAAAAGGCTCCTTTTAGTCTGCTTCGTCAAACCCAACTACACATACCTGCTTTTTGTACGTATATTTCCATAGAAGGATTTATAAAGGTTGAAACGGAAACTGAGAAGTGTGTGCTTTCTCCTCTCATATGAATGTATATATAAAAGGCTGTGTAATATGCATTGTCAGTCATCAAAACTTGTTTTTCGGGGAACATGACCGAGATATTTTGTGTTGATGATGGTATAAATGGGCTTGATATTTCGTTAGGGGATTTTAACCGTAAGCTCCTTTTAGTTTTTTGAATCACTCTCTCTGTTATTCATATACTTACAGCCTTTTACGCCGTTGGATATGCTTTCACTCTGATTTTACTTTCACCACACAAGTAACATGGGTGGAGTTGCAAAATGGTGAAATATGTTACAAAAGTATAAATATACAGTGGGATTTTTGCTTACCTTGTTTTTTACTGTATTTTCCCTACTTTTGCACTTTCTCTTCGACAAGTGTGCTCTTCAGCAGGAATTTTGCTGAACTTGACCATTATATTCTTTTTTTCTACTCTCTCCATTTAGCATTTTAAATGGATTCTATTTTGAACTGTTGTGCCATATCTTGATCTTATTTAAATGGAAAACATAATCCCAAATGAAAATTTAGTGTGATGTGTATAAGAACATAGTAAATCTTGAACTTTCTCTAATGCCATGAAAAAACAATACAAACTTTCACTGTTACGTATATTTTAACCTTGCTACGCCGAAAACTTAATCAAAATGAAACCAGCAGAGTTTGAGCATTCCAAGCATTGCATTTTAATATAATTCATCTTGAGTATTCTGGAATGCCTTACATAAAAAACTTGATTACCGTGTACATCCAGTTGACAAAAGATTGCTAGACTGTGTCTTACAATATCACAATTTTTATTGAATTTTACTCATTTCCTCTCTTATGAATCCATGAATATACCCAGATAGCAAGACAACTTTATCCCGTTTCTTAAATTGATAACAGAATTTTTCCTTTCAAAACATTGTCGAGACTGAACCCAGAGTAACAATATTTTCTTGGAGAAAGCATCGAGGCGTTTAGTTTTTTCTATTAAAAAAGCCAGGTGCTTTCTCCATAGCATACCTTGTAAAACCCCATCAATCTCTTACTTATTTTTCGCTTATACTGCTTTCTCCCCTTCCTTCCCCAAAAAATTGTCTACGCGTTCCATAACATATGTTAACTCATAAAGGTATGTTGTGTATGTCAAAGAAGATTGATTTGAAGATTGAAATTCCTGACGCGAAGATGCATGGTTGAACAGTAGCCTTCGGGGGAAAGCATACAAGTCTCTTGGCACATTTCAAATCGTCTCCTTATACTTTCTCCAGCTTTTCTACTTTCTGCTTCAGATAATATTTTTTAATACTATCCATCACTGTGAGAGTTACGTACAACATAATAATGTTTTTGAATACCTTTACAATGAAAATTAGAGGGACGTGCTTTCTCCTCATCGTAAAATATGCCCCAACATCAATTCATTTTCACTCAATAACTTTTATGGGAGGAAGAGGCATGCATGACAGGATAATATGCAACAAAATGGAAAACAGGATGTGCCCTCTCAAAATTCTCAGTTTATATGAGCTCCTATTTCTCACAAAGCTCAGTTTCACTTTTAAGAATTTTTACGTTGGGTGAAAGCGTATACGTTAATAGGATCACTGTTGTATGCCTAGTTACACACAACAAGTGAAAAATGAAGGAGAAAGGAGAGGAAGTACATATTTTATAAAGGCACACGCACACACGCGAGGGCTTTTTTGAGAGAGGATAAATAACTGGTTCCAACAATCCAGTTTCCTGTTTGGTGTAAGCATGTCGGCAAAATTATGAAATATTTATAGAAAAAAATTGCTTGTCGGTACGTGTACATCTTGTAAAGGAAGTCTGCCAGGGCTTACAGTGGTCATTGAATGATATTAATTGGGAGAAAGTATTCGAGCTGAATACACAATATGTCTACTATCACTTGGTCTCCTTACAATTTTCGAAAAATTGTTGAAATAAAGTTAATTAACGGTTGAAACACCATGTATGCTTTTCTTGCGCTGGTGAAAGTGGTTCAACTTTCTCCAGAGAGATTACATATTGCTTAATCGATTTAAACTATATACTTTCCTTACGTTCACCGTGCCCACTGCCAAACATTTAAACTCTTTGTATGTCCCAGTGAAAGCAAATAGTAGTAGATTAGATGGCATCAGTGGAAGAAAAAGGAGTAAAAGTCGTTATCATGTTTTACTCATCTGTTGACTGTATTTATTGCACTTCTGCTTTCACCATAGCAAATAACATTGTGTTTGAGAGAAAGCAAACTCACCAGTCGTGAAGATCCATACAAGATATCATTAGGTTTCCTCCCGATGACGATCATGATGAGATGTGTAAAAGCTTTGCTGATCCAAGATCTATCTTTTCTGTGTTTGCTTTCACCATTTAGTTTACAGAGTGAGCTGCTTTCACTTGTTTCTCTTTTCTCTCGCAACCAGTGTATTCCTGGAATGCTTTACTGCCACTCTCACTCAAATAATGCATATATGTACATAAAATTGCCTCTCATACATATACATACACACTAGACAATTTGAGAGTGAGTATAATGGGATATTGGGATGCATTAAGGATTGTTTCGCAAACAAGAGAAGATTGAAAGGAAAATGGGAAAAATACTTGACTCAAACCAGGGTAAAAATGAAACTGTTTGCTTTCACCTGCAAAATTGTATTTCAGAACAATCCATACTTTCCTTTCTTAGTGAATTAAGTTAAAATATTACAATTTCAAACGGGTTTTCCTACTTTCACTCAATTCAAGTGCGTTCAAGAAAAGCAATGATCGTCTGTTAATAATCAGTGCAGTATCTAAAAAATGTTATATGCTCTACCAATATTGACACTCTTCGTTCTAGCAAATCTTTCTTTGAGTTTTTATTTACCGTGCAAATGTTTTGTCATTCTCTGAATTGTAAACTTTCACTCGTGGTCATAAAATTGCTTCCTCTCAGATGTACCTTCCATCCTGATTGCTTTCATTAGTCATTTCAATTACAAAGTCAACTTCAATTACTCTCAAGAATAATAAAATTCCATACGTACTTACACCATGGGGAAAGTCGATACTACCATCATCTTGTTTTGTTATCCACCAAAATTTATATCTACTCCCCTTATCATCATCAACAAAATCAATATGTCCGACAACACCCACACTTTCTCCGCTTTCTCTTTAATCATTAATATTCATCAAAATCACTCGCCTCCTCCAGCCATTTCATTTAATTCTAGCGTCGACAACTATTGAAAAAACATTCTGTGCTACACAGCATAAAGAAACATACTCTGGAGATCAATTTATCCCAATTTCACTTCAATTTTCTTGGAAAGAGGGAGTACACATGCCCAGCTTTCTCCCATGTATGCACCCAATGTATATAAAAAGCGGCAATATTGGTGTTCCTGGTTATTATTATTGCTCTCGTAAGCAATTACGAAAGATACTTCTTAAGAGGCCGTAAAAATACTTGTATTTTTCCTTCTTCAACCCATCCACTCTTTCACCATGGGTTATCTCATCTTATCCCCAAATTGTTATTCTACATTACGATATGAGCCGATAATGGCTCCCATATTATAAACCACGTAAAATATGTACTACCCAAGTACACCTCTCATAACGACCTTTCCTTTACTTTCCCCACGATATATTGTTTCTCCCTCTCCAAAAAAAACTGTCTAAATATTACTTGCTTATGTTTCTCATCTGCTTTTTCCACGCTCACTTTCTCTCCACTTGTGCACATATAGAGTCGTTAAAACTTTAATCAGACTAGAAGAGCAGTAAGTGAGTAGGTATATGAAGATAGCTCACTATGTATGGTGAAAATCGTTAAATTTTTTATACTTGCTAGTATGTTTGTTACTTTCTTTCTGGTGAAAGTGAAATTATGTACTTTATATAGATCTTACGCTTTCAAACCGATTTTTCCTACTTTCTCTTTCTCTCCTCCCAAGAAAATAACTGAGGTAAAGCCTCTGGTATTAATCAGAAATTTTCTCACGCGTTTTTTCTTTGCCAACCAAAACGGACCTAACTTTTGTTTTGCTCTATTGAATATCTGTGTACGTGTATATGTATATATCAGGTACTCCTACTTTCTCTTCACACAAGTGAAAGTTGTCTTCATTTAGAGAAAAGAGATAGTGCACAACTATCAGGTCTCATTTATCCGGTCATGGCCACCGTGTACACTTGGGTAAATACCCATCATGCTTTCTCTTTCTCCCCTTACAAGATTAAAGTCCTTTCCCAGATGGCTCGTATAAAATTGTAGTGTTTTCTGGTATTAGTCTTTCTCTCCCCTTTTTCCGCTTTAAATGTTTCAGGTGTGCTCGCTCACTGTACCTTCTTTCACCTTTCCCTACTTTCTCTTTTTACGTTTTCACCGTATTACAGCATACCCTTTTGCTTATTCATGCTCGTGGATTGGAAGTAATGGGGAAATAAAGAAATTTTCTTTATTTCCACAACTGTTTCAAGAAAATAATAGATATGTTCATTACCATCATCTGTTTCACTTGCCAAAGCTCATCTTTCTTCTTACAAGCATCTGTAATCAACGCAAAAGATTTCTCACCGTATTACACACATGCTTTCACTTTAACTTAAAAAATACTTTTTGATCAAATTTATTTTTTTCAATTGGGAAACATCACTTTCATTAGAAATCAAAGAAAAATTCAATTTTAGAGTTTTAGATTGAAATTAGTATGAAAGAGAAAGTATCTTTGAAGTACATACTCTCAGTTAAATACATTCATAAATGGCATGATACACTAATTTTGCTAAGAGCGGTTGGGAATTAAGAATGTTTGTTCAGCTGGAAAGTATGTCAATTAAGTTTTACCCGGAGTCGACTAAATAATCAAATTTCCCAATATATTTTCATAATAATGAAATATCCTCTTCGACAAGAAAAAATTATCACGGATGCATACACAGAGCATAAGAATAATTCCACACGATTATAACTTTTTTTGGGTGAAAGCAAAAGCGTATTTGGCAATTCTCACGTAAAACGTAAGCACAGCCAAATCAAATTTTTAAGATGCGACGCAGTGTTTGGAGACACACGAGCATACTTTACATGGAAATGAAGATGTTCTCCGCGTCATTAATAATTGGTTGACCTAAATTCCCCACGTAATACATTACACAAAAGCCAGACAATGTACGGCTAGGTGAAAGTATGCGAGACATGGTGAAAGCATGTTTACAAGAAAATAGTGTATTTAGGTAGCCACTCTTGTCAGTATCAACAGAAGAGGATGAGGCAGTGTGTGATCATTCCAATCAACTTTATTATTGTCCTCATTATTGCCGCCGTTATTGTGTACAGGCATAATGTTCAAGTGTGCTCATGATGATGATCGAGTAGAAGATATATTCATGTTGTTGTTTTTGTGGTGACTTTCAAAAGCACGTTTTCAAACTTTCTCTTCTCATATGTCTAGCTTTTTGCATCTTAATGTCGTCGAGAAAATTATTGGCTGCGAGTGAAAGCATGTGTGTGTGGGGAAAGCGTAGGTGAAAGTGTAGTGTACTAGAAAATATTAATGAATTTGTATTGTACATAGTACAGAACAAAGAGAGAAAGGTCTGACCTGCAATAATAATAACAATAACAATAAATCTTTGGAAGAAAGGAGGGGGAAAGGATAACAAATATATCTTATGTTACACATTATTATTATCATTACAAAGCATAGGTTACATTATTACCATTTATGTGTTTGTGTGTAAGGGTGAAAGTTATTATGAAGGGAGAAAGTAGGGAAAATAAATTGAATGTGTGTCATCCTGTGAAACCTATGGCATTTATTTGATCATGAGAAAAGGGAGAAAGTTAAGTGTGTCTGGTAAACAAGATGCAAAAAATTACGGGAATATGATTGTGTGACCTAGTAGGCAAATTGTCGGCTTTGTCCCACATTTTGGAATGTGTTCCCACATAAAATATTTAATATTCATGTTTTTCCTAGTTTAACTAGAGCAAAATGAGGAGTGTACAAGGGAAAGTTTGGCGGAAAGAAAACAGAGTGCGAGGAGAAAACCGCAAAAGACTGTCATATAGGAGAAAATATAGGGCAGGTGAAAGCACATTCATTTCTGGATAATGTATCAATGCATGATTGGATTAGCATGATTTATTATTTGCATGTTTCTTTCCGGGAGAAAGTTGGAGACCATTATTTTCTAGTCTAATCTGGTTATTAGTATCTGTGCTGGAGTACTACTACCTTGCTCCAGATTTTGTGGCTGTTCAATTTGTCATCTGTGTAAGTGGGATGTGGAGAAAGCATGCAT
This sequence comes from Orchesellides sinensis, assembly GCA_027744375.1. Taxonomy (NCBI): domain Eukaryota; kingdom Metazoa; phylum Arthropoda; class Collembola; order Entomobryomorpha; family Orchesellidae; genus Orchesellides; species Orchesellides sinensis. Next base: position 13,554 of record JAHZNG010002412.1, read on the forward strand.
AAATTTTACCAGTAATGGGGACAGGATGAAATCAGGTCACTTAAAGTTACATTCCTCTACTTGACAACAACTCTCCATGTGTATTTTTTGTCTCTTCCCCTCACAGATCCATCCATCCATCCAATTACAGATTAATCCTGGATTTAATTCATGATACCATGAATAACTTAGCAAGATATGAAAGGAAAGAAAGTTGTCTTAATTGGAAATGAATGAAACTGATATTTCACCAAGGGAGAAAGTTGCTTTTTACTATACCTACATAATTACGTACGTGACTAGCAGCACAACATGAAGCTCTCATTGTATGTGGAGAAGGCGCACACAAATCCCAATTTCACATTTACACTTTGAAAGATAATCACCAAAACAAATATCAACACATACTATCCCATATAAGATTTCAATTTGGTCCCCAATAAACTTTTACTTTGTGTGTGAATGAAAGTAAGAGAAAGCAATCCATCCTCAACAGTACCTAAAACGGTTAGATCCCAAACCACAGCTATTTTTCTTACCTGACCTCAATATCCCACCAAGAGGACAACTAGCCAAACAGTGTTTGTGCCAGAAAAACACAGGGAATGTGAAGTAATGCGAGGGATTAATGGAAATTGAAGATGTCGTCTTGCCACACTCACAAAAAAGCTCGTGAGTCTGGTGGTGATTTTCGGAGAAAAAAAGAACTTTGAATAAGTAAACAAACCATGTTGACTACCATTATCATCGTCATGTTTGCTAAAAAGACATCCATCCTTTGCATACTTTCTCCCTGATGAAAGTTGTTCTTGGAAGGGAAAGAGACACAGCCTCAAAAAAAAGATGGAACATGGCAAGTTTTGAAAGACTCCTAGTAAGGGAGTATTAAGCAATATTTTATGTATTTTAACTCTTGCGCATAGGACAAAGTACAACTTTTTTATTGCCTTACATCCCACACATGGAGAAAGTACCAAATAAAGTTGTATTTGTTTCTACCAAATTCCATTTCTGTATTGTGAACAAATTAAATGAAATTTGTTGTCGGTTGTAGTCTTTTTAATTTTATTGTGTGCTTTCTCCCATTTCTCAAAATTAATTATCCTGATGAAGTTTAAATGCTTCATAGAATAGCTTGTATTGAAATTTACCCTTTGTTTCCGCTTTCTTGTTTTTTACTCTCCATTAGTGATGTCAGTTGTAGGGATGGTACGTAAGTGAAATAATAATTGTGAAAAGAAATAATGAAAAGCCTTTGAAAAAATTCTTATTCGGTTTTAGCGGAAACAAAACAAATAGGCTTCCATTCCCAAAAAAGCCATTATGAACAGCATTTCTCATACGGATTTTTTTTCTTGTTTGGTTCAGACAAAAAATATATTGGGTGAGACTTCGTTTATGAACAATCTAGTATGGAGCCATATGTCCTTAGCTCGGAGAGAGAAAGCAGATGGAGAAAGGAGGTATTGGGGAACAAAAGGAAATTGAAAAGTGGGAAAAGTAGTAATAGGGGAAAGGTGAGTAATGTCTCACCTTGTGTGTGATGCCGTTGATGAGGTTGTTGGCAAAAGGTGTTGCTCCTCTTCACATTTGTCTTTGTATATAGCATATATACACACATATATATATATATACCTTTGATTTCATAATATATACTCTTTTGTACTTTCTCTTACTTTGTGGATGAAATGAAATGTAGCAACTACACTGAGGTTTTGCCACTTTCTCTTTTTATGTCGGCTGCAGCTGTGTAACTGTATGTGTATTATACATCCAGTGTTAGTTATTTTTGTGCTGCATAGGATGCCCTGGAAATACGGTGGGTTTGGTGAAAGTATATCCGTATTGAAAACAATATTTGGTAAAGAAACAAACAAAACCTGGTAAAGAAAGTTGTACAAACACATATTCACAGTGTGATGGCGTGTTTCTGATAACAATCTTTCCTTTGTTGACTCTCTCGCCCTTTCTCTCTATCTAAAACCACGGAGAAAGTTTCAAATCTTCGTTGGGAGGATGGCATAGACTTGTCGGCTTCTCCTGTTGTCCCTTTTTTCTTGTTTTTACCTTTTGGAACGGTAGCGGGGGTCTTTTTTGGCAACAGAAAATATCTTGTTTATCGTACCCACATTCATTTCAATTGGACAAACAAGACAAAAAAGTGAAAGTCAAAAGGAAAACATGGCTGAGTATGTTACCATACATATTTTTTCTATTTCCCTTGGGACATCAAAGTGAAAGTAGGCATGATCCCTGGGCCGTGAAAGCACTAGTATAGAGTCATAAATGGATTTATGCTTTTTTTCTGTTTATTCGCTCTCCTGCATAAAAATATATAATTTCCGTGTTTTTACAGCCATGTCATTCCCAGATAAAGTAAACAAGGGATACATGTCAGCATAAAAAACGGGAAAGTGCGTCACGTTGCTTTATGATCAAACAAATAAAAATATGAATAAATGTAAAAAAAAACCCTGTGTATTTTTCTACAGGTTGGTTGGCGCTACAGTTGCTATTTTGTCAAAGGGTTTATTCTTCAGTAGCTTTCTCTTTTCAATGCAAAAATCATGAATTAATTAATATCAAAGTGGGCGACAGTCATGCAAAGGAATACACAGTGTAAAAGAACCTGCGTGCGTATTTATTTACACTGCTACTATTTCCCATTTCAAACGGACTTTCTCTTTTGAAAGAAAATACACAGGAGGAGAAAGCAACACACATGAATATTTATGAGCACACTTAAATGAACAATTTACATGTGATTATTTGGAAAAAGAGAAAGCGAAAGTTTGCATTCCCCATTTCCGCTTTATTTTCAGATGTGTCCCTTTTCCTGGTCACAGGGCACACCACACAGATAATATAAAGGTTTCCGAGGAGAAAGCACTTTCTCCCAGTGTATTTCATACATATATACATTCTATTTCCCCACCACAACTACACAAAACACAGTAGGATTCCCAAGAATTTTACTCATTCCATTCATTTTTCTTTGTCTCTTCTCCGCTTTCTCTTTACAAAGGCGCAATTCATTTCACACATTGTATTTTTACTTTCACTTGCCCTTTTTTACTTTCATTACCACACCATTTAAGAATACACCGAGAAAAAAATGCACATGGGAATTATCCTCCTCATACATACTACCAAAGTTTTTTTATACAGGAAGTGTTTCTTGGAAAGACTACATAAAACTTGTCAGTATCCAGCTTTCTCCGAAAGCAAATTTTTTTCCTTGTATTTTCAAAGCATTGTAGTTGGGAAAAATCTGGGAACAATTTTCACAGCTATAATATAATATATACTGTGTGTATTTGTGTATACCCGTCAAATATGGGGACGGGCAGGGAAAGTTAAGTTAAAGCACTCTTGAGCGCGATTTCATGGTTAAATTTATGGATGGGTAGGAGCACATCTTGGGTTTTATTGTCTACCAGCCGGGCTATATACGTTGTACTTCAATTACCAAACCGTTTTTTGGTTTTTATGGGGATAGTAAGCCATACTTGCTTTCTCCTTCCCTTTAAAATGCATCTTTTCACTTTCACTCTGCTCACATAAGCATATTTTCTATTGTTCTAACTATCTCAAAGCACTTTTTTCATCTTGATCTCCCCATTCTTGCCTCAATAATAATATCTTACTACTTATACATATACAATAATCCATTTATGTATGGAGGAACATGCAAATGTACATACTCCTACGCACTTGAACTTTAAAAAGCTGGTGTATACCAAACAACAAAGGTTTTAGACATGGTGGGCTTACTAACAATAGAGAAAGGCTTTTTTGGTGAAAGTTCTACTCTCCAATTTTTACGGCGATAGTCACAAATGGAAAAATCTTTTAGTAAAAATCACTTTTATGTTATTTAATTAAACGGATTTAATTGATTTACAGATAGGAGCATGTTACACAAGGAGAAAGCACATGTGTACGATTTTCATGACACTTTCTCCAAATAAGATTTTGAGTGGGGGCTGCTTAAAAGCCTCCTTTCTATTTTATATTTATTTATGCGCATGCACTTGAAAATAAATTTTGCTTAAGTTGCAGATTACACTGTTCCAAAAACGTCATCTTACACACACACACACACCATGTTTTAATTTAGCATTGGCGATATATACGGCCTTGGATGAAACAGGGAGAAAAGAATATTTGCATTTTAATTTGAAATTTTATACGTTTCTTCCGAGCCCTCCTTTTCGTAAGACAACACAGGATTTCTACGTTGTCGTTAGGAGAAAGTTTATCACTTCTTTACTTTCACCAAAAGTTTACTCCCCAAACTAGTAGTCCTTTTGGTGTGTCTTTGTTTCCTGAAAAATTTCCGTTTTATATTATTACCACGGCTAGAAAACCATCTGGCTATGTTTTAAACCAATGTTATGATTATGAACTACCAAACTGCATTCCCATTTATGGATATAAAGCGTACATAATACTTTCTCCAGGTTTCTCATCTTTCCACTTTAATTTCCTCCTTCCATCCATGCCTGGCTAAAGACAACATAGGGAGAAAGTAAGAGACACGATGAGATGTGTGTGTGTGTCTATAAAACACAAGACTAAGAATTTTGAGCGGGTTAGAAAGACTATAGTCCTTCTGCTTTCACCAACTTTCTCCACTGATCCTCCTCTCAGTTCTTATCTGCATTTGAAATTGCAGTTTTAATCTTCTTCTTAAAAAGTTATTTTTGCAGTTTTATAAAACCTTGTTATGTTCTTTATGCCAAAATAACAAGGTCCCTTTTCCATCTGCCTATATCAAACAGTAATCCATATTTAAAAATTGCGTATATAAATTAATTTTACACGATCCCAACTTCATAAATTTGTTGTAATTACATAGCAAAATGACTTAACTTTAGCAAATGGTGCGTTTGTCTAAGCATCAAGTGATCTGAATTACACAGCTTTCACCAACTTTCTCTTTTCTCATTTCCTTATTTATTTGTTTAACCAGCACAACTAATTTTCTCTGAATCTGAGCAATCTATAGAATTTAATGAATCTCAAGAAATGGATTTTCAACTCGGTTCGCAATCTCTCATTTCCGCTTTTCTTTAAGCAACCCTTAGTTACTTTCTCCAGTTGAATTTGTTCTAATTAAACGGTTGTAAGATTGCTTTTACTAATCACGTACCTAAATACAAGATTTGGATTAGAAACCATCTCATACAGAGTAAATCACGTTGAGACACGTGATGTGGGCGTGCTTATGTGTGTACACCATATAGCGTGAGTGTATGCTTTCTCTTACAATTTCCTTTTTCTCAAAATCAATCAAGAGAAAGCCACAACTCCTCCTAATTTCAGAACGAGATCGTAATTAGTCTGAAAGGATGTAATGCTTTCTCTCTCTTTAAATCCCTAATGACCTTTTCCACGTCAGGGAATGAAAAAAAGGACACTCCACACACGAAAGGTGGGCAGGTAGGAGGATAGGGTTGGGTGGTGGTGGAGGTGATGTTAGAATGTCATGCTATCTCGTACTTTCTCCAACTTCATTGTTTTCTCTAGATAAAGTAAGGTATACACTATAACACATATTGTAGGCAACTTTCCAAGAAAATTCAGAGGAGTCAATAAGATTTGTCACGAAATGTGACCCACTGTGTGAAATTGAGAAATTGAGTAACAAATTTATACTCAATAATAATAATACCAGGGTATACATCGCCTCGTCAACTTTCTCCCAGCTTTCTCTCATTTCATAATGGCAATACCATCTTATATTGACAAAAGCCTTGTAACAACTTTACAAAATAGCGTGTATTGCCAAATACGCCTGTTCTTTTCATACCAGCCTTGCTTTCTTTTTTGCTTTTATTCTCATATTACGTAATCCATATTGCACGTTCCATGCTTTCTTTTGACTATAATATGAATTATTGCCGTTGTCGAATAAAACACGCCAAGCCGAGTACTAAGGCATATAGTATATTTGGCCCTCTAAACTTTCATGCCCGACTGCCTTTCCCTTACAGCTTCATACATAACTTTCTCCACTCGTTGTTTCCAAATGCCTTGTTTCACGCCTTGCTCTAATCATTATCATCATCATCTTTCACTCTCTCTGCCTTTCTTAATTCATCATCTTTCTCGGCCGCTTTCACACTGTGATAAGTCCATATTATAAATAAGTGAAAGCAACTGTTTTCTCTTTGATTTTACACTTTCCCTCTCACAAAAGCAAAATTGTTTAGCGTCTGAACAAGACTACTATGGTGAAAAGCCTGTAATTTTGTCGATTGGCTTGAGAGACACATATTATATATACATAAACGAAAGTGACAGGAGAACGCAATAAAATTTTATAAGGTCATCATCATCCTCATTTCCTAAATGTACAAGTTGCCAAGCTAATTAGACAAATTAACTGGTACGCATGAGTAATTTTCTTTTATAAAACTTTTCAAAAGGGGAATAAGGCAGTTGGATGAATTAAAGAGTGAAAGTTTTCTATATATGCTGTAACATTCCCAGTAAACTCCCATTTTCCCTTCTTTTTTTGTATTATTTACTACAAATTTCAGTAGTTTTCCCGGTTAATAGTTCGACTATATATATTTTGTTATTTTTACATCACCAAAATAGCATTTTATTACTGGAACATTCCACATACACACACACTTAATTTAAAATCGCTACCGACTTTAACTTTCTCCTTTTGTTAAAAAAAAGGAGAAGTCTTGAAAGCGTGTATGTGTATAACACACAAGTAGTATTTACCAAGCAGAATTGCAACTTTCTCCTATCCCTCTTGTCATTTCTCTCATGTTAGGATGGAAAGTGTGTGTGCGCAGCACTTTTCACAGCCTTTTCCCCGTCAAATTAACCGTCAAACTGTCCTCTCAACTGTGCTTTCAGTGGAGTTCAACAGTCTTACAACTTTCTCCTTAAGCAGCTTCGTTTACTGCATACTGTTTGGCTGGTAATGCTGTATAATTCCAGTAAAATAGTATTTTAGACTAAATTGCTTTCTCCTCACATTGAAAATGTAGAAAAAAGAGAAAGTTTTTACGCTGATGATGAAAAGGCATTGGCTTTCTCTTCAAAGCTCTTGTGTATTCTAATATTTCTCCCATTTTGACATTTTTGAATATTCTTCCAATCAAACGCTGACTTATGCGATAATATGACTTTTTATAATAATTAGCTTGTCATAGCCTAAGTCTAATGTTTCCTTGAAACAATTAAGTCTCAAAATGATCAAAAAATTTCTCAAAATGCTTTTCTTTGAAACTGTCATACACTTCTATTTATGTGACTGAGGAAAAGTCATATATGATTTAGGCAGAGAAAGCAGTACCCCTACAAAGTGAAAGTACTGCTTTCAACTGCTCACTTCAATTAGTTTTATTCGATAAGTAGAAATCTCATTCCAAGAACAAACCAACATAGCTGCCAAAAACACCCAGCTTTCTCTTTTCCAAGTTATAACCAATAAAGGCGCTTAAGACACTCAATACCTTCAAAAGCTGTACAAATATGAGGAAAATATACGCTGAAAATAACTAAGACTGTACAAAAAAATTATTACGTTAAACCCTTGATTTATTAAGCGTCTCCGTCAAATGTATCGCAATCCCAATCCCATACTTTCTTCCAAAAATACAGTCAGACGTAGCAACCGAAAAATTCCGCCTAAAAAACTTACTTTCTTTTCAAAGTGAAAGCTAATTAGGACCACCATGCATTTTACACACACCACCTAAATTGCGACATATAATCATACTTTCGACCTTGACAATTTCTTTTTTTGCTGAGTGTAAAAGAACCCTTACGCTGTCTAACTTTCACATTAAATTGCCCCTTAAATTGACACGATTCTTGCACATTTCACAATTTTTTTACCTTGAATCCCCAAAAATGGCAGAGTTGCAATAAAATATAGCTCTAAAAATGCACATAACCCATTATTTTCAATATTTATAGTGACCCACTCAAAAAGGGCATTAAAAAATCCGATTTCTTCGTATTTAAATCATCATTTTGCCCTTGGCTTTAGGTTGAGGTGGTGAATGTGAATAGGAATTTAAACAAGGTAAAATTACATTGTCAAGGGTAAAAAATGGTTCTTTTTTTATGATAATAGAGCAGGATGATGATGATGTTACATAATAATCGTTAACCCAACCGTTACCTTTCTCCACTTGCTTTCTCCCAGTTAGTCTATTTCATGTACGTGATCATCATGAGCTGGGATGACACCTGAATATATATATCTATCAGTTAAGTAACACAAGATAGGTTCTAGCTCTGTGATCATCGTTTCCAGCAATAAAATTGAACGAGGGCATTAGGAAAAGGTAAAATTACAAAATGTAATCACCCATCACCTTCCAATATAGCCATCCCCTAGACTCTTATATATGGGTAAAGCGTCGGGTGAGAGTTATACCTTTCCCATCATGCTATTTCTTTTCTTCTATTAAAAATGAGAATTGCATGAGGGATCTGAAATTTGGACCAGGCCAAGGAAGGAGAAAATTCCATTGGGCTATAACCAAATAAAAAGTTTTCGGGAGAAATTCCACAATCCAATCCATACGTTCCAATAGACTGTGAGACAATTCCAAATAAATATTTTAAACTGGTAAATAACTGCATGTAACTTTCTCCCAGCCACATATAGTCTCATATATGCTAGGTGAAAGTTTGAGAGAGAATCTTTGGTGACTTGTATTCCCCACGGGGACAAAGAGGGAAATAGAAGTCAAGGAAAAAAAGTAATACATGAAATAAGGTTGATATTTTATTGAAAGTTGGGTTGAGTAAGCAACACTGGCATATATGTATACAGTGTTGAGTTGACATGCAATGGGTTGTGTTGAGGAGAAAGCAAGAGACGAATGTAATATGGCACGAGAGCACTGAAGTGGAATATCTTGACGGGTAAGTGTATAGTGAGTATATGTGTGTATGAGAGTGAGTGAAAGTGAAGAGATGCTGGTTTTTTGTGGGCTTGAAGCAACAAAAGACACTGTGTTTTTTATCGTTATATACTGATTGACTTTGTTCAAAGACTGAGTGAGTTGTCTAACCCACAAAAAAAGATTACAACCCTTTTTTCATATGCATACCTACACGTATATACTATAAAAGCGCATAAAAACTTTCTCCATGTATGTGTATTTCTATATAACTTTCTCTGCTGTGCACGCGTGTGATGATGCACAATGCATGATGCATGCCTGGTGAAAGTATTTTGTGGAGTAAATGTGATGGCATTGAGGAGAAAGAGAGAGAAAGCATTCAATCCTTTCTCTGGACTTTTACTCACACATTTTTGCTGGTACATCATGTGGAACACTGGTTTTTTGTTACAGAGTGAAAGTACATAGGAACCACTTGAGAAAGTCTTGTTTCACAGCTGTAAGGCAAATTTTCTGGACTGTGTGAGTAGTATGAGTGTGCTTTACTTTCTCTTTGGTTTTCATAGTATTTTCGTTTCTTTTAAAAAAATATGCAGTTGCTTTCTATTGTTTTTTCTTCATCTCCTATTCTCTTTCTGTGTGGACAGTCAACATCTATCTTTTTCCGCTTTCACTCTGTATTTTTTTAGGAACATCAACATGATGATGATTACAGACATGACTGCACTTGAGTTAAGTCCATCAAACGTCGGTTTTCATTCCACACATATTGTGTGTCACCAATATACGCGTATTTCCCTCAAGTGACTTTCTCCTTGTAGAAATACAGATAAAGTTGTCGCGTGCACACTTTCTCCAACGTTGTTTTGATTGAGAATGGAATTTCACAAAAGGATGATATTGTCCACACTTTCTTCTGGTTTTTTTACTGAAGATTGTGTCTCCGCTCGATATTTCTTATATAATTGAATCCAGCATATTCAGGTTGAGGTGCTGGTGAAAGTAGTGAAAGCCCTTGAAAAAGACAGCCTATAACTGCGTAATAACCGTTTGGACAATCCCATGGAAAATGGAAAGACAATAGGATTTTTTGAAAGATGAAGGCCAGCGTGTTGGCAGTGGTTCTACTGAAATGTGTGCGCTCAACAACAAAACACATGTATGGCTTACCATGCTAAAAAAGGAGAAAGTAAAACAGGATCAAGTCATGCGAAGATGCTTCTTGCCAGAGAGAAATGTAATAATCTTGAATGCCCTCTTTGGGAATGTTCTTCTTGGTAGAAGGTGGTACAGCTTTCACCACAAAATGTATATTTCATGTGGACACAACGTGGGTGTGTATATTTTTGTGTCATTTGGGAATTTCGTTTTTACCAGGTTAAAAAACATCATCATTTCATTTTACATCTAATTTTATGCTCTACTGAGCATTTTTCAAGATAAACCTTGTAAAAATAACGATTGTCTCGGAAGTATTGTCCAAAATCAAATAGGTACATTGTTACGATTTCCAAGAAACTTTCAATTTATTGCCATCAAGACATTTCACACTACCAATAAAGCTGGCCAGACGCCATTATTGATAGTTAATTGACACCTAGACAAATTTAAGTGGAAAGACGATGTGGGTTTAAAAATGTATTTTATGTATAAGGATTTATGGGAATTGGATTAAGCCCAAAAAAGTCTTTTTTATACTTTACAAAACACAGCAACAGTTTGTAGACTTTCTCTTTGGAGACATTATGTGTGTCTTAATGCAAATTGCAATCCATTGTCTGAAAAAATATGTATTTTATATATAGAGCATGCTAAACTAAACAACATTGCGTTCTCCTACTTTCACTTTCTATATAGACACTGAGCTTTTCTAAGCCGGAGAAAATCTTTGTATGAAAATGGCACTTGAAAGGGAAAGCCTATATAGATTTGACAAAGCGTTTTCTCATCGCATAGTAATATCAGTCTGCTACGATCATATCGTGCTTTCTCCTGGATAACTTTCGTGCTTGGCATTGTATGTTGGAATTTTATATACAGAGAGAGAACAAAAGTTAAAAGAGGATATTATGAAGATGATGATGACGATGTTGATATTAGCCAGAAAGATATATGATCCTATCCTATATGCCATTACAACTGATTGCTTGTAATGGCTGTTTCATACACTTGGAATATACATTTGTCAACCGGATTTTCATGGGATTTTCTTTCGTTCTGTGTGCTTGTCTCTATTTTTTTGATTTCTTTTTGATCCTCCTTCAGCTGACATGTAAAGAGGCTCAAGAGGCTTATTCTCGACACACCATGGTATATGATACGCCGTGCAACGTAGCTTTCTCTTTTGGAATGCTTTCTCTTCCCAAAATAAAATTTCTTTCTTACCTGGTGGATCCTCATCTTATCCCACTCCACCATCTTATCCATGGTAATATTGTATTGCCAGTTTTGCATACTCTCAGTAATGACAAGGTGTCTAAAAACCAAAGTGGTTTTTACCGGTAAATACCGGGAAAAAGTCCAAGAGGGTAGCTGAGAAAAAGTTCCAGTCCGTCCAAAAGTGTCCAAAATTATAACATTATAGTGGCAATACGCAAAAACCATTGAAAATAATTATATAAAGTGCTTGCCATGTATTTACAGTTTACAGTTTGGTCAAATCCATAAAAATCCCGCATTGCTGCAAAGCAACCTACTTAATAAATACCCTCATTGTAATGTCAATATCTAATTGGTGATATATTTCAACTAAAAAAATAACAAATGTTATGACAGAAAGTTAACTGAGTTCTGTACTTAAATGCATATTTATGTTTAATTGTATGCAAATGCATGGAGACTGCATCAAAAAGGGGACTAATTGTTTTTGGGTTTGTTTTATAGTTTTTTAAAATAACAAGGCTTTTTGGTAGAATTTAGCTGAGAATAATGTAATCCTCTATGGTCTACCTAATCACCATGTTATTCAGACTTTAGGGCATTTTTGGACATTTTGGACTTTTTCCCGGGATAAATATTATTACCCAGTGGGATAAAAGTAAAAAGTGGGAAATCGGCCATTACTGATACACTAGATTGATATAAAAATTAGCCATTACTTTCTCCGGGTGAAAGTAAATAGGAAGATGTATCTAAACATTTTATATGTAATTGTCATTTTCTAATAATGTGGCGTATTCAAAAACTACTTATGAATAGTATATTAAGGGATCAGTGCAGATCAGATGGTTTTCCCTGTAAAAACAGGTGCATCTGGGAGGACTGAAAGTGAAAGCGTTCATAAAATGCACAATTTTTCTATACAAAAGCGTTCTCTTTTTGGGGAACACTAATCCGTTTATAGTTTTCTTAAGCTGTGTACGACAAGCGTTTTCCCCTACGTTCTTTTTTATCCTTTTGAATAATTTAGATAAAAAATAAGGTATCTCAGGTGAAGTATACATACAATACATAGTTTGTAGTTAGTGAAAGGCTTAGGGGGAAAAATAATGTTGTGTAATGGTAATCCTGGTTGATTTTAAGCTAGGTAGTTTAAGCAACCCATAAAAAAATACATAGACAAGGAGCAGTAATAAATAAGCTTGTTTGTTTTCTCCTCATCGTGATCATTACACAAGAATTAAGCTTCCCTCATACCCATTTGAACACAGTTTATGATGATTATGAGACTTATGTATGGAAATATTATGGCTGTCGGTCTTTTTCTCAATCTATTTATGGCAAGGCAGATGAAGGGGCATAAATCCACTTGAGAGAGAGAAAGTAATCATATTAGTTTTCGTTAATGAACGTTGCTATTCTACAGTGGGAAAAGTAAAGTGAAAGCAGTACACTTGTATATATTTGCATTGTGTACAATGTGGTTTATAGTAAAGTGTGATAGACGTGTGGGGTGGCACGTGACTTTGTAGGTACATGCACGCAGGTAAAACAATAATATGAAAGGAGAAAGCTTTCTCTAGGATTCTAGGGAATTTATAATTGAGTTGCAGACACACACAAGGAAACCTGTGTAAGCTCGTTTAGGAGCAAGTAAATAAAGGGTTCGAAGTTATGTAGGCGTAGAAATGTGAGAGGATTTAAAAAAGAGAAAGTTGTACAGAGATGCAGAAAGAAGAGAGTACAAAAAAATAATATACTTGTGTGCAACAACTATAAAATACTTTCTCTTTGTGGTGAAAGTGAGATGTTTGCTGGTTGTACGTGTGTGTGTGTGAGAAAGAGAAAGGTGTGAAAGAATTTTGTGTAGCAAACGGATATATACAGCTTGGCTCGTTAATATTCCCCCATCTGTCTTCATTATACTGAACGATCAATTTTCCTGGTGGCTTGATATGTTGACACATGGCTGCAAGTAAGGAAAAAGAACATTTTCTTTCGTTTCCTACTTTCTCCATAGGTTTTTATGGACAAAGCAATGATACAAGGGAGGAAATGCGTATTATGGCAAGTAGGCACGCATTTAACATCACTTTTGATGACAGAGAAAGAAGGGATCTCGTCATGAAGGACAGGATTTTATTTCCTCAATTTCTTTTATTATTATTATTCCTCAGGATTTTGTAGCTTTGGCAGTCAAATGGAAGTTTAGTCAACCGTATTGCTTTCACTTTACGTGACTGTGGAGAAGATGGTGGTTTTCATCTTTACCAAAAGATTTTTAAAACCCGAAAGACAAACAAAAATTGAATCTTTTCTTGTTTAGAGAAAGCAGCGGCAGATATAATAAAAAGGGCACTGTTTTTAAAGCCTTTTTGCAATAAAACCAGAAAAGGATTGAAAATCTGTTTTTATTAACCCATTCCTTTCACCATCTTTCATCTTTCTTAAACTTGTATTGATTACTTTCACTTTGCTTTCACCATCACAAACTATATTTGCTTTCACTGCAGTATAACTTTCACCCTGTTTATGATAAATGCATTTGGGAGACAATTGTATCAAGACTCATTACGGCTGAAATGAGTGACAACTGTAAATACACCCATTTTCTCCGCTTTCACCATGTCAATCCTTCTCTCTCTCAGCTTGCCATATTCTGTTTTTTATCTGCTGACACTGCATCATTGTTGTTGATGTTGTTGGAGGCTGACAAAAAAAATGATCTTTTCATTACCATAAAAAATGATGAAGAGAGAAAGGAATATGACAGCCTTTTTTATTTTCCTCTAAGCAGAATATTACGCAAGAATAACATCACATGAGCACAAAAGAAAATGTTTTTATTCAAGTGAGCCATACTCATATACAGACTTCTCAATACTTCCTTCCGTCCTTTAAGACTTGTCATCATCTCTGCACTTCAAAAGAGAAAGTAGATAACAATGTGTGCATATAAACGTGATCCTTTTATGTTCGCATATGTAACATAACTCCTTATTATAATAAAAAGGTATTTCTTGTGAATTGGAAATTGGAGCTGGAATATGTAAGCATTTATGTATTACATCACCATCTACAAATTTTTTCGTATACATATTACAAAATGCACAGTTTGCCTGGTGAAAGTGCCAAAAGAATGGTGTATGTCTTTATAAAGTGTATTTTTGAAAAAATGGCTCTCCTTCTGTGCCTTTTTGCATCTTTTTTGGGTTGACAGGTTGTCTTCAGAGAGATGAAGATATATGATCGGCTCCTCAGGACATGAAAACCGACGTGCCAAGCAAATACTGTATATAAGCTGAGTAATGCAATAAGGTTTTTCAATTTTCTCCCTTCTACTTGAGCCATCCTCAAAATAATAGTAATAATAATATCAATACAATAAATTTATATATATTTATACCAAGTGAAAGTATTTCACTTTCACCGATGCACGCTTTCACCCATTTAATGGGTATATATCACACCCAATACGATATTATATTTTTGGTAGTAAATACAACAAGTTTTCTTTCTCCACGGAACATGTAGCTTTCTCCCGCCAATATTAAATTGATTTATTAGGAACAAGACCCACAGGCAAATTTTTAGGTGTAGCTGAAGCCCCCACTTCATAAACCATTTTTTCCCGTCTGCACAACTTTCTCTTTGCTGCAGCTGTCCTCCAGTTTTTTCTTACAGCTCACAGGTCAGTTACTCCATACTTTCTCCACGTACTTTCTCTCCATTTTAATCAATCTTTCTCTGTCTCTTTCCATTTCTCAACATTCCAAGCCACTGCCACCGGCGGAGGCGGCAACACGTATGCTGAAATATCTCTTGTGAAATATAAAAAATGGTTAAAAATGCATTCGCCTTTCCACATACAACTTTCACCACCATTCTTTCCTTCCTTGACACTTATACGCACTTAACGATATTTGCATACAATGCACCACACCACCACCAGCAACGTTATATGTATTAGCTTGTTGGGTTTGGGCAGGTCTGGGAGAAAGTCCATAAAAACTTTCTGATTCTATCCTGTGCAAGCCGTCAAAAAGCTTTATAAACTTTTCAAAATAATATGTGGTAGTATGTTACGACATTATATGGCTTAAGAAGCAAACCGTAAAATAAAATACTTCCCGCGTCGTCCATTTTCACTTGCTTTCACTCATATGCTTTCACTTCCTGATAAAAATATAATCTATCCGTCTGTCTGCTACGCGTCCTCTTATGCATGTAATCCCATACTTGTAACTGTAAAATGATATTTATTTGTTATGCGAGAATACTATCACATATGTCTTATCTTGGCGGAGAAAGCGGGAGAAAGCTTACAACATCCAACTCTGATCTGATTTCATACAAATGCAACTTTCTACAATGGAACACGGAGAAATTGACAAAACCAACAAATTTTCACGGCATAACTTTCACCAAAAATTTAAACTCAATTCATTTTTAGAAGCCATATTTTCTTTGAAGAGAAACTTGTTGTGTATTTTAACCTGTTTTGCGGAAGTCTTTAAACGTGAAAAAAATAAAGTTGATAAAATATTCTATTTTATTTATTTGAATAAGAATTTGCACGTAAAATGCAATTTATGCATAACAAGTTTCCAACAAAAATGATTTCCTCAGTTGATTTACTTTTTTTGTTTTACTATTGAGCGAGTAAATTGTGTCCCTGCATAACAAAACTTGCATCCAATCCTGGGATTGTCATCAGGCCCACCACAGGGAAGCCACACACCTCATATTATGCATTTCTCTCCCGACTTGATAATATGCCCAAACAAGTCAGGTTGATTTATAGTTAGCGATTTAGTTTTTTACATTGAAAGAATGCAAAATGGGAAAAGTTACGGAAGCTCATACCTGTTTTCCTATTCATTCATTCATTGAATGTCCTTCGCATACCATATTTTTTGGAGAAAGTAAAAAAATGAATTTTATTAAGAGAAAATTATATTTCTCTGCCAAATGTGGTGTGTCTCTATTAAAAACTTGATGAGTGTGTGTGTGTGTGTCGTGCATACTTCATTTTTATATTTTGTAGTAAAAAATGAGGCTCTTTATTTATTTTTATACGGACCATTTTCAGTTTTTAATCCCGCCAGTTTTTTCCAACCAATTTAATTTACCTCTTATCCAGGCTTTATATGTTAAACATGGTATGACGTACACAATCATTATCATTCCCTCTCAGGCATAAGATTATTGGAGAAAGCTGGAGAAAGCAAGTGTACAGGAGAAAAGGTAATATTAAAGTAAAATATTTGTCCTGCATTTCCCTCTCATTGTATATCCATGATATGCTTTCACCCAGCTTTCACTTTAACTGCTTTCCACTACTCATTTTTTCTCTTCGCTCAGCCACAGTGTAAATATGATGGCTGTATATAATATGTGCGCTAAAAATATATGGTGATATATATGTGACATACTATGAAGAGCGCCTTCATTGTATTCCCAACTTTGTTTTTCATTCATACATGAAAATTGTAAGTGGAACGAATGCCTTTTGGGTATTTGACGTTTTTTCCCTTGTTCATCAGGACAGAATACACAATGGGAAATAATACATACCAACATCACATATTATGTTGTAATATATTATGCAGCCAATGCCCATTCAATGCCTAACATCATCTTCAAGTTTTTTAAGGTCTTGTTAAAAACGAGAAAGTAATGAAATGGTGCCTAGGTGCAATAAATGAACATAAAAAACAAGTCTGACAAGTGTTCTTTTCTCCTGTATAAATATTACGTATTCATATTTTCCAGGTGAAAGTAAACTTTCTCTTACTATATACAGTGAAAGTTTTGAAATAGCACCAGTGAGAGGAAACAGGACCATTTATCATAAATTCTTGTACTGGTAAATAATAATCTTATAATCACATTTACTCTGTGGAATGTCACATAGGAAATAACATTTGGCTCAACTTATCAAACAATTTCTGTCTGCAGGAGATGACAAGGGATAATATAAAGATGAAATGATAACGTGAAAGCTAGTTGCGGGACGTGGGACCCATTTGGTATTAAGAAAGTTGACCAAATAAATGATGTAACATGATAAAAAGTAATAATGTTATATGCAATGTTATATTGCCCTCTGGATAATAACAAGCAAGACATAAAAGTAAATAAAGATGAGGGGATTGTGTCAAGAAAGATGAATGTGGCGTGGCGGCAAATGACAAACTTTCACTTTCTCCCGTGCATTATTATTCTGCTGTCTAAAATAATTTTGTGGTGATGGGATAACATGAGTAAGCAACTTTCTCCATGTATTATGCACAAAATGAGTCTGTAAGTTATATACGCAATGACAATAAATGCAAATACAACTTTTACTCAGTAAGTCATCCTGTCATAGTCAGTAGGTATTTTATGACAATAAAAAATTATTGTGGGAAAAATACAATAATAATATTATAAAGATGTGAGCTACAGAAGAAAATGAGATAATAAGGAGAAAGCAAGACAAAAAAGGTGATCTTACTTAGCATATGGTGTGGTGAAAGTGGTGAAAGCAAAGTACATAGAGGCAAAATGAAGTTGTTCTGGTGTGCATGAGAGAGAGAGAGAGATAGAAAGGAAAAAATGCGAAGGGAAAGGTATGCCTCATGCAGTGCCGTTTACGGTGAAAGTTTTGTTGCGTGACCAGCCACAAAAAAGTGCATAGTACGTATATCTCTCTGTAATACGTAGTTTATTCTGGTACGTTTACGTAGTAAAGGAGAAAATAAATTGGGAAACTCGCCACGTTCACCAAGTTAGTCTTTTAGGTTGAACAAAAAAACGTAATTTATTTCTTTGACCAAGAAGCCTTTGTGGTTTTATGTATGTAGTTTATGGTATACACAAGTGAAAAGTTGTTTTGTCTCACAGTATGAAGATGTTGTTGTGTCTTTTTTATGGGCTTTCTCCTCTATCATCCCTACACTTTCACTTTTTTCCTTGGAAGGAAAAAAGAAAGTATTTCATCTTACATTTTTGTATCCTATTTCTAATATACACATAGGAAAGGAAATGATACACAAAAAAAGGTTCAGATGGATGATTTTTGTGCTGGAGGCTTATGGAAGTAGAAAAAGAGAAAGTAAACTATATATGGGCCTTTTGTCTTCTTTATTTGCCAATGATGCCCTAACCATTCAGCTCTATTTTCTCTTTATCCTTTTTCATGTGAAATTGACTGGATGTGCATATCTCTCTCTGAGTGTTTACCAGACGATAACGAAACAAAGCAAGGGAAAATTTCATGAAAATCATTTCATGACTAATAAACTGAATAGGAAATAAAGAAAAACTCTTTTGTTTGCTCCTCTTCTGCTTTTGAACCTTTGTAGTAGTATCAACTATTCGTATGCATAGTATGTCTGAATAGAGAAAGTAGATAAATGCTAGCGAGTCTTTTTTATTTTTTGATGATGATCAACGCCGCTCCAGGATATATATGCATATATCATGTCAAACAATACTATGGCTTGAAGGGGTATCCACGAAAATGTAGAAAAAAGGAATACAAAATTATTACGTTCACGTTGTTTTCTCTACATTCTGATTTGATCATGTGAACCTTGCTAAAGCTACACTTTGACGACTGTGCTTTTTACTCCTTGAAATTTATTATGCATCATCAGAGAAAGTTTTCAACTGTTGTCATATATTTCATTTTATTTTTTATTGCTGCCTGGAAAATTAATGACTTGGTTGTTAAACCAATTGAAGCGCACATTATTAGGATGAAACAATAAGGCTAATAAAGTTGATGAGAGTTTAATTAAGCATGAGTTATACTTATTTTATAGCATATCATAAGCAACTTTCTCCTTAGATTACAATAATTCATATGAGCGTAGGCAGCAGATCAATAAAAAACAGGATGCGTGTATGCAATCATAATATGAAATGATGTAACTGTAAAAAAATCAACAAAAATATTGTCTACGGAAAAATTTCTGCTTTTGATGCGTGCTCTGCTTTCATCACCGGGAGGACGGATTGAATTAGCTGATGTATATATAACTTTATTAAATTACCAATAAAACTGCACAAAACAGCATTAAAGCTGAACAAGATCCAATAAGCAAGCCTGCTTTCAATAAAAAGGTTGCAATTACTAGAGTATACTTTCTCTGAGCTGCTTTCACCTTAAAAACTTTTTTTACAATTATTTATTTTATCCAAAGGATTTATTCTTGGTATCCAGTTACCGTTTCTGGTTTAAAAGGAAGTACAAATATATTGTTAGGATTAGTTTGCGTATGACTTTCTCTTTTTATGTCATAGCTTTCACCGTCTAGTAAGCAACTTCCTCGTATAATATTTAACCCTTCAGTGATCCATCAGGTTTGCAAGTGTCATTGTCCCCCAAAATGAAGAAAAGTTGTAAGATCAAAACAGACATAGTTTAATGTACGCTCTCGAATATCTAAACCCAATACTTCCTGTTTGTCTTTCAAGCTTGAATATTTGTAAATATAAAAAAACTCTCCCTTCATCTTTCTCCTTTACATCATTATCAAGTAAACAAGAGTATGTTTAAAGCAAACTTCTTTATTTCCCGTTTAGCTAGTCGTAAAAGAAAATATGATATGATATTTTGGAGGAGGCTAGCATATACATAATCATACCATAACAGAAAGTAAATGATGATGATATGAAATTCCTTACAAACTTATGTGAAACTACAAGAAGAAAGTAGTAAACAACAGGAGAAAACTTGTTTTTATTCTTATTTCTCCAACAGGCTTGTATTTTTCACATATTTTGAGTTATTGTACATATGCTATGTTTATGTGAACAAAGTAGGTAAAAGTTTTCTGTGTAAAGTTACGCTTTCTCTCAGCTACCACCACCACTTGTTCATATCTTTATTCTTCCTTCCGTCTTCCTATAAAAAGAGAAAGTTTTACTTGATGCCACAGAAAAGGAATTGAAGATTAAGCAAGGAGAAAGTTTTTTTTCGTGCAGGTCAAGCACTTTTTCTTTCTGCAGCAGAAATAAGCCAGAACAACAATACGAGAAAGTTTCATGACTTTTTTCAAAGAGAAAGTTGAATTTTTCTTTTTGATGGTTATCATATATGATATGTCGTGTGGTTGGAGGAGCAAACCAAATAAATGCTTGCCCGGTTGAATTTCTCTCACCTCATTATCATCCTGTGAAAGAGAAAGCAGAAAAAACTGTCCAAGAAATGTTTGTCTGATCACAATATTTTTCTTTTGTGCGATTGATGAAGTGCATGCCAAAGGGGATTCGAATGTAGATAAAAAATAGGAGATATTTAGGTATGCGTAATAAATTGCTTGCATTCATGTCCCAAAAGTTAAAGGAAATTCGGGTGAACGACCTAAAGTCGCCGGGGAAAAAAGAATAAAAAAGTAGGTTTTGATGAGTAGGAGAAAGTATCCCAGAAATGTAGTTGACATGACAGAATGAATTCACAGCTCGTCGCGCACTCTAACAAGTTGTCAGAATCGTGGGCAACTTTACTTTCTCCTGACATAACAAATAAACATCATAACAGGGCATGTAACGCGGAGACAACTTTCACTACGGGAAATAATCGACCTTGTTGTCTTTCTTAATCATTGTGATCTTAAGTAAGCCAGATTTCAGTTGGGTTTGATAATAAAAGAAAAATAAAAGAAAGTTATACCGAATTACGCCTTTTTTGGTTGTTTACTGTACTCCCACGCGGGGGTATTTCTTTTTATAGGTACATAAATGTTTGATATACTATCAGCCAGATTTGAAAGGATTTTACAGACAATCGGCTCCATTTCATCTGCACAGCCTTTTGTATTTCTAAAAGATATTAATGAAAGTTACGGAGAAAGTTGGGAGTAGATGAGTCACAAGTAATAATGTAAAAGAGCGAAATAAAAGAAAGCAGAGAAAGTATTGAGTATAACAATGAAAGGCCATCATAATAATAAAATGAAAAATTGGAAGAGAAAGTAAAACAAAGCGACAACTCTATTATGAGTATTAATATGATTGTATAACACAATTGCAATCATTACGAAATTACTAATAAATAAGCAGTAAAAACACGTGAAATGAAATAATTGTTGCTGCGTAGCTTACTTTCACCGGAAGGAAGTAGTATAAGTAGCGTGTGTGCTGTGGGGAAAGCAGTGCGTGAATAAAATATGCATGCGTTTTTGTTGGTCTTCCGGCATACCAAATGAATAGGAAGAACTGGAGGAAAGCAAAAGTTTACATTGTATAGAACACACACTGCATACACATTGGAGAAGATGGAGAAAGTACAAGGTGAAAGCTTTCCAATAATTTTTAGGAGAAAGGTAGAGGAAAGTCTTTGGAAAGGGAAAGAAGGAGAGAGATCAATTTGTTCTCTGGCGTGTTTGGAAATTTGATCATGGACTTTTTCACAGAAGGGAAATGGTGTTGGAGTGCCTTTAAGTTAGTCACACATACACTGTATAATATTCCACGTCTTAACTCCTTCCTCTATGACTAGCAGAGAGAAAACTTGAATAATTTTTTTTGGGTTGGTGACTGACTGTCTATATATTTTTCTAAGCTTTATTATGTATACAACTTGTACTATAATGTAAACTGTGTCATAATAATTTTTTAAGCATGTTCGATTGCCACTTGTTATGCAATATTCATTTCTCATTTCCTCCCACTCTCTCCTCTACTTTCACTTTTCAAATTTCTTTCAGCTTTCTTACGCAATTTAAATGCGCTCTGAGCCCATTATGGAAGAGGTAATGCAAAACAGCTATATGTAAAAGAAGTTGCATGCTGTGACTCAACAACAAAACTTTCTCCGGAGAAAGTTGTACACCATTACTTGCTTTCTCCCCGAAAAAATAATGTTTTAAGGACAAACCTAAATCTTTTTTTCCCAAAGTGTAAATTTTAACGTATGTACGATTTCCAAAAGGAAAGTCTTGTTTTCAGTTCTATCTCACTGGTTTCCTATCGGAGAAAGGAATGAGCTATTGCTTTCTTGTATGCATGAATGAAGCTAGTTCCACTAAAAACTCTTTTTTTAAAGCCAGTCTAACAAATACATATATTTATTTGACTTGGGCTTGGGGAGCCAAAGTCACGTTGCTCAGCTTCTTTCCGCATTTTCTCCTATTATTTTATTTGAGCTATCATCCATCCATCCTGCTTTCTATTTTTCCCTGCTCACGGCACGTACCCGGTATAAATACATGCATTGCAGCATACAGTACCTTTTAGACATAATATCCCTATAAAACATGCGTTTATTGTGATCCCCTTTTTAAAGAGGACGAGCGAATGGATCGATAAAAATGAATGGTGGAATGTTCCATACATGGAACCAGAACGTATTTGCTGATAAAATCTCACAAGGTTCCCATTTCTTTCGCTAGATAATTTTTTGGGGGTTCTTCTACTTTCTCTTAGTCAATCAGCATGTTGTTCCCGTGTTACATATTCCAAGAGTTTTTCAGCGGCGGTGCACAGACAGAGCCATACATAATAATCACAGAGACAAGATACCTTGGAGCAATAAATCAGAAAACGGAACCCGGAAGAATTTATACATGAAAGGCGCAACTGTAAAAATCAAGCAGAGTCAGGGAGAAAATATAAGACCGGGTGAAAGTGAAAGTACATGTATATGTACTGGTGAAAGTGTGTCCTTTTCAGCTTTACATTAACTGACTTTCCTTTCTCCATAATGAAATTGGTGGTAGAGGATAAAAAAGAAACATGATATTGCTTGGAAAAGTGGTGGCAACTAAATTCACATTTCTCTTCCTTTTTATTTGGATAGAGTCCGTACACTCATTTTGTTAGAGTATATGTGTGTGTATCTCAAGAGGGAAAGTAAGAGAAAGTTGGCTTGCCTGCCAAATCCAGACAACACCGCTATTACACACATGGTATACTACACACAACATAAATGCATATGTATAAAAAGACATGTAATGCTAGGAAAATTGCATGAAAATAAGGAGAAAGTTTTTGTGGTGGGTAATGCATGCTATGTAGTGGAATAGAGCCGGGGTCTGGATGGTAGTTAAGTCGTTACATGGTCATAAGAGAGAAAGCAACAGCATGTGTATGTTATATACCCTTATGTACAAAGTGAAAGTCAGTGAAAACACTTCCGATATTGCGTACTTTCTCCGGATGATATAGCCAAGGAGGATAAAAGCTGTAGGCAATTTTTATTTCAATACATTTCTTCATATAAAAATATGTAGAGGGAGAAACGCATGCATGCATGACCATATTCTGTAATGGGAGAAAGCTACAGATGTGTGATCATCATAGTTGTTCTACATAATATGTATTTGTATGTTTATACGGTTTTTTTTGTAGACCTCCCATCAGTTTTCACTTGCTTTCTCTGTTTCAGCTCAACAAGTTTTTATTCGTCATTTGTTGCATGTTCATGGAATAAAAGTTGGTGTGGTGTGTGTATGTGCCAGTGAAAGCAACTGGCGTTTCCGCTTTCTTCGTTTTACTTGGACACGCATACTAAAATACTTTCTCTGTAGGTATACTTTCTCCGGGTTATGTTTAATATCCTCTTGGATGCTTGTACTGTGTACTTTCACTACTTTCACTCTCTGGTGTCAAACCAAATTACAAAATAATCCAGGGAACAGCTTAGATTCCAATCTTGATATTCTCATTCTTCCATGTTACTTTCAAGCTCTTTCTCCCTCTCTGGAGTGGAATGCCCCAGCTTAACTTACAAAACACTTGAACTTTCTCCATCAGAATTTTCCCCATGTTGTATTTTGTTTTCTTTTACAAGTCAGCGTAGTGTAAAATAATGTTGTTTTCTCAATTTTGATAGTCACCCACCCAGGGAAAAAGATTGAGTAGTTTCTCGTCCATACTTAACTTTCACTGGCCATTCCATTAAATCCCAGTGGAACATAGTCTGTACACATGGCACTACTTTCTCCGGTTACTTTCACCACAACCGGAAGATACCTATATTACATAACTAAAAATCGAATTCTTGCAGTCAGGCACATTATAATTGCGCATGCCTACACACACCAAATCCGGAAATCCACTGAGGAATAGACAGAATCTTATCACACCATGCTTTCTCCTCATATCTCTCGATTTATAAAACAGACCAAATTTATTTTCCACCTAATAAATTGCACATTGCTCCCATTTCAGATTAACCACGATGATATACCATATCATTATTGCTTTTAGAAGATGGTGAAAGCAAATCTGAAAATTTTGTGGGTATTAGATTATACATTATAGATTTATATCCTGTAAACATGCATGCATAAAAAAAGAAAGCGGAATATACAGCTTGTTCTCATATGGCTTGATAGCTCGAAGCAGAATACAAGGCAAGGCTGCTTTCTCCCCTGGAATTTCCTAGCAAACATTTCGTGGGAAACTAACCGCGACACTATCCTATATCACGATGAAAAGTTGGATTTCGCCTGTATCGAAAAGAGATTTTCATCCGAGATCTCAAAGGATGATAGGAACCAAGAGAGAGAGAGAAAGCCACAAGGCAGATTTTCTAGTACTGGTACAAAATTTGATGTAGGAGTGTCTCCACATGCTTCACAAATTTTCTCTCTCGTTACAAAACTACACGCGTAAACAACCATATAAATTTTGTCATCATCATCATATCCAGTGATTCAAGTGGAGAAAGCATACACCAAGCCCAGGGGAAAGCAACTGCTATTTTGATGATGAAATTGATCTAGATTTTAATACAAGCTATAAAATAATTGTCAGGATTTTCATATGGGTTAATTCAACAAGAGAAAGTCATATACACTTTACCATACCTGCTTTCGCTTTATAAATATTTCAGTATGAGTTTGTACAAGCAAGACAATTTTTTAGGTGAGAATGAAAAAATAACGTCAATCCTTCTAAAAATGGTAATTCTGCGGTAGTTTAAGGTTTTTTATGCTATCTAAACTTCAGCCGTGGGACGGTACGCAAGGCTGTGCTTTTAAAACATATATGAAATGCACAACATACGGTTTTTGTTAAGCGTGTGAGTCTCCATTCTTTGCCGAGTTAATGAGTAAAAGTACAACAAAAGAAGGGAGAGCCACGGATAAACTAAAAATAATCGATATTTTCCAAAGCACTATGGATATTTATGTAGTTGAGTGAGTGTATATTCCATTATGGGAAATTGTTGTGTACGCTTGTAGATAGCAACTGGTTTAATGTGGATGAGAGATTGGTAGAGGCTACCACTAACTTCCGCAGGATGACGGATGCCAAAGGGGCTCACTTCCGTGCTACATATACAAAGCCACCTCCATAGCTTTCTCTTTTACCAAGTTCAAAAGCATTTGATAAAATACACGTATTTTTACAAATAATTAAAGCAGCTGTGTACGTATATGTATGTTATATACAAAAAGAGAAAGTAGTGAAAATACCATTATGCAGACATTCATAATAATAAAAAATGGTACTGTGCTTTCTCCACTGAAAATCAGGTATATTTAGGAGTACATCATAACATAGCATGATGAGATAAGGGGGAAAGGACATGGGAGAAAAACAAAAGAGTGAAATGAACGTCAATGGGTTCACTCCCAATACAAATCCATCCAAAGTTCATTCCTTTCCTCTTTTGCTTTCACTCTCTTCCACGTTATATTTATCTTTTCAACTTTCTCTCTTCTGTGGTTCTTCTCACCTTGTCCCTGGGGGAATGAGCTCATTAAATGGATGAAATTCCAACCTAGGCTACTAAACTGCTTCAAATAAACAGGATGGAGATGGGAGTGTGTGTATTTTGCAAATTGTTGTTTTTTGTTTGAATCAGGATGATTACCATGGTAGTTCTTTTTCTACAGTAATAATTATCTCACTTTCGGGTTTTATCTTCATTTTCTCTCGTGCAGGGATCAGTACGAGAATGTTTTATCATTATGACGTGTGCTCCACTCTATTTGTACTTTGGTAATCATAAATGAACTGAATGTGGACTGTTACAAACCCAAACTTTCACCGGGGCCCGCGGTGCTTTCTCTGAAATAGTTTTATAGGGTTACTGGTACCAAATGACAATGGCAACGTGAAAGTGTTCCGGCAGGCTGTATTTAAGGGATATTAAATATTTTTAGATTAATTTCTGCTTTCACAAACTAATATTCATTAATTTGGCATACTGGTGAAACTTTCACTCTTTGCTTTCTCCTTCCAGGTAATAATAAAGCACTATCAACCATTTCTATTCTGTGGGACAGTTATTAACCAAGAAGGACAAGTAAAACATCAATCCAAATTATACACTTTATTCTTTTATTCATCAATAAAAAACCATCCCAAACAGCAAAATATTCAGCATTACCCATGGAAACTGCTGGTTCACTAGTTTTTTATGTGATTTTACTGGAATTATGACATCACCCAACACAATTTTATTTCATGTTGCCAAAAAAGGTGGTGTGCTGAATAGGAGAAAGCATTACTTTCTCTTTCCAAGATGATATTCCATGTTGCTACCATGTTTGTACTGCAATTTTTTGGCTGGATCAGCAAAAAAATTGATTCCAGAATAAAAATATACACCTTTTGTCCATCCGCTGTTATTTTTTATGACGTTTGGTGCACAACCCAGCGGAATTCCTTCCTTATTGTGTTGCACAAGAGTAGTAGTGGCCATCATTATTATTACTCTGTGTGATACTCAAAACCTGGTCCGACGTTGCATCATCATCGGCACACTAATACACACAGGAATATTTTATATGTGTTCCGTTATGCACTCCCTCCTTCCACAGCGACATTAATGCCCCCGTAAAAACCCAAAGTCGTAAAAAGTGCAGACAAAAGAGAAATCATATAAAAATGGGTATAAAATCCTCGTTAACGGTATACTTTCTCCAAACAGAGAGAAAGCGAGTGAAAGTGTATATGTAATAATATATACATGCTTGTATTCACTCAACCACACATTCTTAATGATTGTAGCAAGGGAAAAAAGACATGTGCCACATGCTTCCCAGTCGTTTCCTCATCTTGTTTGAATCTGCTTTCTCCATATACAGCAGACACATCATCATTGTGTGTGGCACACATGTACTATTATATATTTTTTTGGGGAAGAGAATCTAAGCAAAAGAATGTTTATGGCAGAAGAAAAAGAAGAAGGGCCGCTCAATAATTTTTTTGTGAAGAGGATGGATCAGTCTAGGGAGAAAGTGATGTGATTAGTTGGGAGGACGTTGTACACACAGCTGGTGTTTTTTGTATATAATATATACAAAGGAGTATGCTGTATCATTGGGCAAATTTGTTAGGACAACAAAGTGAAAGTAATAGTCAATCAGGACATTATGTCAGCTTTTGTTGAGTTATAATGTCAAAGGGAAAGTAATTTTTGGGTGATTGATTATTACTAGAACAGACTTCACTTGGAGAGTGAATGTAAATCATAGATTTTAAAAGGAGAAAGTAAAAATAGGATGGAATAAGGTAATTAGTATGGAATATTTGCTTATTTTGGGGGTTTTAACTGCATAATAAGCATTTTTTGCAAAAAGACGTGAAAATTGCTGAAGTCATCATTTCCGGTGAAAGATTTTTTTGAAAGTGTGGTACACGTATAGATTACTATGCATTATGCATTCCCACAAGTGTGCTTTATTTAGTAAGGTATATATAGAGCATGTTTTACATGTGAGCTGTTGCGAGAAAGGTGTTTCTTTTACGTGTACATTTTTGGAGCAGCTTACCTTTTACTTATTCACTTTCACCAATTTATAACACGACCACTGGTGGAGCATCAAAGCCGGGTGTATCTTATTTTTTATCTGGATGTTTTGAGCTGAATGGAATATACAGGAGCACATTCTATTTTTTCACAATATGTTTCCCTCCTGTCGTGTTTTCCCTGGATATTTTCATATAATAAGAGAAAAAAAAGAGTTGAACTGCCGCTGTGAAACCATACAGAGTGGAAAAAATGGAGAGAGAAAGTGTATTGATTTTTTCACGTCTATCCTTCCTTTCACCTCCACTTTCTATACTCAGCTAAACTTTCTCTTTTCCAGAGTAAAAAAATGTGCGTGTACATAAAGTATGAAATCTTATTGGTTCTAGATATCACAGCTCTGTATGTATGTACAAGAATAAACAAGAAGTGAAAGCGGAGAAAGTAGAGGACTGGGCATGTAGGAAATTGTGCTTAGGTTCAGCGGAAAAATGTGAAAGAGAGAATGCTTACACACAACTTTCTCCAGTTTCAAAGGAATCACACACAGAAACCGAAGCCCAATCCTTTTTTAGGCTTGGGAGAAATAAAAGGACTTGATTTAAACAATTTTCTTTTCTTTCCTAGTTGCAATCCCTCTTAAAACCTATATTTTATTATGGGTACCATTATGTATGTGTTACGGGAATACAGATGGTTGTCAACGTGACGATATGCTTTCTCCTACTTTCACCCGGGCTTGAATAGTACCATTTTTTGTTTTGGCAGCACGAAATAATTGTCAAAATGGAAGAAGATGTGTAAGAGACGTGCTGTTAGTATAGTGGGCGTGCTGCTTTCTTTACCTGGAGAATATATATTGACTTTCTCCAGTAATATATTGTGATTGGAGAAAATTTCATTAGAGACGAGACTCTAGTACCACAACTGATTCAAAATCGGTTTAGTGTCGATCTTTATAATGTACAACTTTCTCCACACACACGCAGGGCAATAATCATATATAAGATATGTTAAGGACATATGAGTAGAGAGAGGAGGTATCAGCAAGGGCAAAACTATAATGGGAGGTATTAGCCCCACGTGTTCTCCACGGAGAAAATAAAACTAGGAGAAAGCATATAGTATCCCATGAATAGCCTTGTTGAACAACTTTTAGATTTGTTTTATTTTTACTATTTTAACAACTCATGCTGTCAGAGAGAAAGTAAAACAAATTAATTTGTGACTGCTGCATGGTCTATATAGATAATAATGAAAATGATTATTAGGATCAAGTTATCACTACGGAAATGGTATTTGAGATCCTATTACACAAAAGAGATCCATTATCTGCTCTTCACTCTTAACATGATCATTATTACAACTGCGTTATTATGTATAAAAGTGAAAGCATACGGAGAAAGTAAGCTGGGAGTGTGTGTATTATTATACGGTAGTCAGTGTCCAATTACAAAATCATTACATCTTGTGTGATCCCCACGTAATGAGGTATGCTATTACTGCTTTCACCAGCCATATCTCATTTACACAAAGAGTAAACCCCAAAATTGTGTACTTTTATTGGGAAATACTGTGGAGAAAACGACTCTTCCCCTTCTGCGGCTCTTTAGCTAAATAATAACTCTTATTTGATTACTTTCACCGGGAAACCCTTTTAATTATTGGTTTCTCCTGTAGACAGCAGTCGTGACTAGAGTACTTCACGTGAAATACATATATTTTTTATTTGAAGAAAGCAATATGGTTATCTTCAGATGCACAGTTGAATAATCCTCCTATCGAGCGCTAAATGCCGATGCCGCTGTTGAAAAGAGAAAGTCGTTAGAATTAATGAAACCTGGGAAATTTCCAGGATAATACAAAATGAGCAACCACGTTGGCGTTATTATGAGCAATAACATTAACCATAATGAGCAAATATAAGAATGAAGGCAATGTTGACCTCAAAACTGATGCTTTCTCCACTTTCCCTTTAAGATTGAAATATGAATAAATTGGAGCAAATAAGAGAAAGTATGTATATTTGTCTTAGTAAAAACAACCTTTTTCTTTCCTGTTTTTAATTGCAGATGTCGAAGGAGGACAAAATGAGCGGAAACTGTTAGATGACCTGCTTTCCCCCTATCAACTTTTAGAACGACCTGTTCCTGTGGAAAATGAAACTCTTCAAGTGAGCTTTGGCCTAACTCTCATGCAAATAATTGATGTGGTAAGTTCAAAAAAGAAAAACTTTCTCCCGTTTTCCTTACTTACGTATATATACCTCATTTATGCCAGATGATGAGGAAAATATGTGTACATTATGCAAAACATCGTTTCACGCCACATTACCCTGCTAAACTGCTACCCACTTGCTTTCACCATCATAACATCAGCATTACTATTAGAATTATGTTTATAGAGATGATGATGTGTGCACCAGAGTGTACAGGAAATCAGGAAGGATTTTCTTGGAGAAAGTTTCCCTTTCAAATATTTTCTCATTTTCATCCTTGATCTCGTCGCTCCTTCTCTCTCTGATTTGACATTTCCTCACACAAACACACTTGAGAATTTTTTAAAAAAGCATTTGGCTCTCCCATTAAATATTCATACGTCTAGAGGGAAATTCTATATGGTTTTGACCCACTTACCTAATTTCTTCTGAGAAAACGGAAATGCAAATAAACATCTCTCTCAGCTTTTTACCTTTGTAATCTTTTCTTGTATTACGCAACACTCTCACTGTCTGCTTTCACTTTTCATAAAAAATTATGTATATAGCTTTTTATGTAGAAATCTTCATTACACTATGAAGAAAATAACAATAAAAAATCTCCAGTATATTTTTTTTTAATTTTGAAAGTTACACTGAAAAAATTTCATCATCTTTATGAATACAAGGGGAAACATCATTAACGTTAATTGGTTTCCTACTTCGTGGCTCCAATTTCTTCAGTGGAAATTAAAGGAAAGTGGAAAGTACAGAGTTATTATTACATTATTAGTACACCGTGTGTGTGTGTGCTTTCACTGTTAAAACTGTATTACCCATTATAATAATATTCTCTTGATATAATTACTTTCACCAACACACACGTTATTTTGTAAATTTGGTTTGTTTCTACAAAATTTAATTAGTCAACAGTGCCACTGTTGGAGTTAATTAGATAATCGTGAGAGAGAGAGAGATTGCGGTTAGGTTGGACATTCTGCGTGTATATAAACTGTACTTAATTTATTTTTTAGCTCACACTATTTCAAATAAACAGCTAATTCTCATCTCCTTTTATGTTCGTCATCTTTTTATCGTAATGCAATCTCTTTTCTCCTCTGGAGAACAAAAAAGAACTTAGCCATGCATCCCCAATAAAACATTTAGATAAAAAAATAGTTATTGTCACAACTTTCTCCATTACATTTTAGAATACACTGTAAAAAGCAGAGGTGGGCAATTTATCAAATTTGTTATGTAAAGTTGCTACTTAAACCTGCAACTTTACATATACCCCATCATTACAACTGCCATTTCATTTTCTGCTTTCTCCAAAAACTTTCACCAAATCAATTTCCCCAATTTAAACAATTTCTTTAAATGTATCCATATTAAACTGCCCATCTCTGCTTTCCTTACAAGTACTACATTTTATTCACCCAAAAATCTTTTAAATTGGATGCAGTAACTAGAAACGTGCCCATTCATGAATTTACATAAAATTAAACTATAGCTTATCTTTGTCCTTGATCCCATCCGCTTTCCCAGCAACTTTCTCCACCATATAAAAATCCCCTTTAAAAGTAAAATACATCTACTGCTGTCATTTAATTTTCTTAAAGGAGCAACAGAAACAAGGGAAATCTTGATATAATAAAATTATTATGTGACACCCCAGCATAATTTATAATTGCCTGTCAAAAGTCAAAAGGGGATGTGCAAACACGTTACCAATTAGCATTTAAATGAGACAAGACACTATCCACGCTACTTTTTATCATCATCTGTTCATCCACAAGACACCACATAAAATTTAGTAGCTATTATTCAGATCAAACGGAAGAAAGGTCGAAATACTGGAGACAGGAGAAAGGTTCTAGCATATTTTAACATGGAAACTGTTAAAGATTGGCTGGAAAGCCGTATTTCATTGAGAGAGAGAGGACACCCACATAAAAAATGGGATCCCGTCGTGCCCTACATACTACTTAGTGGAGAAAGCTGTCCAGTTTTAGGGGAAAGTTCATAATTTTTCTCTGTCTCCAGATTTGCATTTTCACATGCCTCTCAGCTTTCTCCTCCACACAACTTTCACTAAATGCTCATGCCAAAAGCCAGAAGGCTGCTGGAGATGCAAATGGATATAGATGGATGGTCTATACAGCTTTCTATTCGGTCACATACACTTCATCAGTATCTATTTTTACTGAGTAATATATGCATATAACCCTCCCTTCCCTCCCTCCCTCCCCCAAGAAAAAATGGCGAAGAAGAGAAAGGTAAGGCACACTGGAATACTTTCACCAACCCCAAAAATAGCCTTCTTGATGAAATTCACTGTGAGTGTGACTAAATTACGGAAATATATTATTGCCTATGAAATATCATGCATACCCACATAATATTTTACATAATATTATTTTTTATGCGTATCACATCCTCCCGTTTTTTTGCGGTCACACCAGGGTGAAATGGAATCTGACTACTTAGCATTCCACTCACACACCACAACTCCTCTTTAAAAACACATTCCACTGAATAAACCATGCTCTCACCAGACGGTTTACTTTCTCTCATATGTAATATACATTTCAACAGTGTCACTTTCAATGCCTTGCTTTATTTTCACCTTAAAACGATTCATTATTATAAATGACAGGGGAGTATTATGCACATTAACACTTTTGTATCCGAAAGAAACTAGTTTTTACAGGGAAAGTGGTAGATTTTGATGAAATATTCCATTTGATCAATATAAAAACTTTATCTTTTTTGTAGGATGAGAAGGCTCAAGTGTTGACTACAAATGTATGGCTGAATTTGGTAAGTTTCTGTTTTGACTTTCACCCTTTTTCTTGTAATCTCAATAAAAATAAATGAAAATATGCTTTCTCCTAATGATTTTTAGGAATGGGGTGATTACAATCTAAAATGGAATACGTCCGAGTATGGCGGCGTTGATAACATTAGGATACACCCTCAAAAGTTATGGAAGCCAGATGTGCTCATGTACAATAGGTAAGTGAAAGCAACATCTTTTTCTTATTCGTCTTTTACCATTATCCCGTGTACCATCTGAGAAAATAAAAATTGTGTCACATATCCGGAAAAAAAAGTTTGAAGAGAAAACAGAAAGTTTGTGTAATTTACTGCAAAATTCCTGAAAATCCACCAAAGCCAACTGTAATAATGTTGGCAAAATGGTATATCATTCAAAACTTTCTCTTTTCCTCCCAAGAAAAACATGAACTAACGAGGAGTGGCAGCAAAAAAATGTATAACATGGGGATGGATGACAGTATCTAGAGGAAGTTGTCATATTTCATGCTTTCTCTTTTACTTTCTCCTTACCTGATGTTAGATACCTGCCCATATATATTTTTTCTGCTAGAAGCCAAGTCAGTTTTCCTTGTTGGGATGTCTTCTTCAACTCTTATCGCAACTGTGGAATATATTGTGTCATGTCATGAACTCAAATATGTAGTACAAAAATTCCCAGCGGGAGAAAGTCTTAGAGAAAAACACATCCTCGCACAAAACCCTTCTTGCTCATCATCCAACCATGTCAATATCGAATTGCGTGACATACCTTTTTTCCACTTTCACTTTTTATATGTAACCCGATATATATAGTTTGACGGAGAAAGTTAATGTGGCACTGGGCATGTACAAAACGACAAGTGCATTTCAAAAGTAAAAATTTGCAAGAGAAACTGTCATCATCTTTTGACTTTCTCCTGACTCCATCTCCATTTCAGATATTTACATACCAAAAAATGTACTAGTTTGTTGCGTGACTTACACAGAAATATAAAATTGTCGACAATTCCCAGCCAATTTTTATATACTCCATTAGAACATACGGAGAAAGCGAACAAAATTTTTAAAAGCCCACTTAGTCTCTCCCTTTGCAACATTCTCCTACCTTTTTACATTTCCATTGAACGATATCAACCATGATGGAAACTGTAACTGAGAACGTCTCGGTGATAGTGTACATATATTGTATACAGAATCGCCTTAGTACATTTTACATTTAACAGGGAAACGCTGATGCCTGTCATGCCTCGTTTTTTTCTTCAGAGGGAGAAAGTCAGAGAGCGAAAAAGGAAGGAAAAAAATCGTGATAGAATCAGCAAAATTTTTTCACTTACTTTTTATGACAGACTTTCACTCACGTTTTTCCTTTTGAACGAAAAAAACGAATATCTGTTTATATATGGCAGTTTAACATTGTAGAAAGCATTTTTAGTTAACACGTGATTTTCCCTCAGTCAGAATAAATAGAATGTACATTTTGATAATAATTAAACAAGAGGTTTGGTGTGGATACAAGAATTATCATAACAAGGATACTTCCGGTATCTTCACTTTCTCCAACATTTTTATGGGATACTTTGAATATAATGGAGAAAGCACATAAGCAAACCTCATTATTATATGGTATGTGAATAGTCACCAGTAATTTCTGTGCACTGGTGTCTAAAATAACAAGAAATGTGCACAACTTTCACTTTTATTCAGTTTGATTTGTGTCTCGCATAAAAATCAATTCACCACCGGTGAACTTTCTCCTTTTTTACTATATTATCCCAATAAATCATTGCAGAAATTGGTGAAACGGAGAAAGTTGTTATAATTTTAAGTGATCTACTTTCTCCTGAAGTAGTAGAGCCAATTTTACCCTTCTAAACTGTGATTTTTTGCATGCCAAGGCACATCATACATAAAGAATTTATCAAAAGTCAACAAAATTTGGGCGTTTTTGTGGTTTTTCCTGGTGAAGACAAGTAGAAATGGTTTGGCATACATTTTGGGTTTTTATGCTCGCTATCTTGATTATCTTGATCATCAATGACAGCACTGTACTTTATCCCAGCCTACCTGGCTTGTTTACGTGAAACTTTCACAAAGAAATGGATCCAATTACTTTCTGAGATAAAAGCAAAGGATGTGAAGGGCTTTCTCCATTCATGTTTTTCTCTTTACGTCTCCTCCTCCTCCCTTCGTTTATATGAAACGTTAAGAAAGGTAAACAAAAAACCTTGGATTAATTTATCACCGTCAACAACATCTCGTTTTCACGGGCTAAATAAGGTTCAGGTAAAAATAGTAATGTTCTCTTGACATGACTTTCACTCTAACATCAAAATCTGTCCCTTTTTCTACAACTTTCTTTTTCAACTCCATATACAAACTATATTTGTTGTTATTTTGCTCTTTTGAAAACATGTCGAGATGATTATTATCCAAAAAAAAGTTGCAAATATTTGTAAAGATTGTCAAAATCATATATCCCTTTCATAACATTATTTTCAATAGATGAAAGATGGATTGAGGACAAAGTAGGAGAAAGCTTGTTGTTCTTTTATTGATCTAGATTATTCTACGAAATAAATACATGCAAGGATGTCATTATCTATTTCATATATTTATATTACTCATCCCACTATCAGCTTTCTCCTGACTTTCTCTTTGTGAGCTTGTCATAAAGTATGTGGGAGCCAGTGGGAGGTCTTTTTTATGTAAAATGTTAAAGCACACTCATATTCCAAGCTTTTACCAAGAAGTAAACATGGAGAAAGCGTTTATGTAAGCATAACTTGTTTTGTAAAAACACACAGCCAGATATTATGCAAAACTTTATCCTTGTTTTGATGGCGTCTTGAGAAAGACAACAATTTTTTAAACTTTTTTTAAACGTAGGTGGACCTGAGTATGAAGGATGACGGGGGTGGGGACCTTTCCAGTTTTATTACCAATGGGGAGTGGGAACTTATAGGTACATGGGGGCTTATTTAAGTATAGTATATATTTTTGGAGAAAATATGACATATGATCACTTGCTGCTTTCACTTGCAAATTGTAATTTAGGAATGCCTGGCAAACGGAACGTCCAGTTCTACTCCTGCTGCCCAGAGCCATTTGTTGATGTGACGTATACAATTCACATTCGACGACGAACGCTCTACTACTTTTTTAATTTAATTGTGCCCTGTGTTTTGATATCATCCATGGCCCTATTAGGCTTCACCTTACCTCCAGACTCTGGCGAGAAACTTACGTTAGGTAAGTAAAAGTCGTAAATAATGATATGTATGAAATGAATATAAAAGGAACCTTTAAATTATAATAATGAATGCATCTACAAAGTTTTTTAAAAAATATCTAGCAAGAATATGGTGTAATTTCAAGTGGCATAAATTAAATGTGACTTTTGCAAGGGAAAGTAAAGTATTCAATTGAGAAAGAATTAGTGAAAGGGTTAAAAGAGAAAGTTAAAAGGATTGCTATAGCGCATTTAGTTGTTGATGAGCTAAATTAGCACTTTTGCAAATTATGCTGATGCTCTCTCCTCCCGTTCAAAATGGTGTATGTACTGCTGAAAGCGTGGAGAAAGCATAAAGGAGAAATTTAGAGCAAAATCCTTTCAAGAAACAAGTGCCTAACTACATATAGATTTTAAACGTAATAATGATACCAAAGTGAAAGCATAAACTGGTGCATGCTTTCTCCTCAACCCAGTTTTACTTATTTATTCTCCTTGAGCGAGCAAAACGACCATTGACGATCCTCTTTCACTGTCCGAACAAACTGAACCACTTTCTTTCTAATGCTCAACTATCACGTGCTAAAAACTACCATTTAATACTTAAAATAGCGTGGGAAGGATATACATCCATCCAAAAATAGTCAATTTTATTGTTTTTCCTAACGAAAAGGTAAAACGTTATGGAGCACAAATTCCCAGAAAAAAAACACTTATCCATGTACACGTTCACCATGACCAGAGATACTGTATGATGACGATCAAACGAGGGATAATGGATGTGCAATATATTGGTTGAATAGCTCTAGATAGATATGTATGGTAATAACAGAAAAAAACTGTAGAGGGAATGAATGCCAAGAGTGAAAGTGGGAAAAGTGAAAGCAAATCACTAAAAATTATTATCATACATGCATACTTTCTATACCTTGTACACTTTCCCCGTTAAAAAGAGAAAGTTAAATGGGGGGCTAAGCTAATAAAGCATTCTACTGGACACAACTTTCTCTTTGTAATATGCCAAGCCAACCATTTACTTTTTTTATTTTGAGTCTCCCGTAGTCTTTTAACTTTTTCTCAATGACTTTGTTCCATTTTGATAATAATGGTAATAATAAGGTACTCTCTCTCGCTAACTTATCCCCGCGCAAGTCACAAGGAGAAAGGTGTAGCACGGTGAAAGTTTTATACGACAACCAAGGGACTCATAATAACTTGCAAAAGTCATCATTTTGAGCTACTTTAGTCATCTCTCTCTCCTTCTAACTTCTCTATGGCTAACATAATCTAATAAAAAAATTCAAGTGAAAAGTGAAGTTCAAGCTGAAAAGGAAAATACAAAAAATATTCCTTTCGTCCTATAAAACACAGTTTCACAGTTATGTATTAGGTAATCATATATAATTTGTTAATTATTATTATATTTACAATTTTTTTGTAAAATACGTTAATATTCTAAGCAAATCGTCAACCTGCAATGTTTTTCTACTTTCTCCGGAACTTTCACCCAGAACAAATACCAAAAGTTACCAGTTGCTCGCCCCTTACGTATTATATCTGTGCATAACTTTTTAATATATTTTTCCAAAGAAATTATTATTCGTGGTGAAAGTCCTTCCAAAAATTTTATACAACTTTTCAACTAAAAATACTAATCTGCCCTATATTTTATCAGGGGTTACGATATTGCTCTCGCTAACCGTCTTTCTCAACTTAGTCGCTGAAAAAATGCCTTCCACATCTGATGCTGTGCCATTAATCGGTAAATATCTTAAAAAAATCCAGAAAACATAAGAGAAAAATTCTATTTTCTCCGTGTGTTGCCTAAATCCGTTATAGTCTCTCTTTTTCACTGATTATATATATATTGTCGTATTTCTTAATTATTTTTATATTTTTATATATATCGCCCTTGTTCCTTATAAATAGCGCTGTTCAACACTCTATATAAATCTCTCTTAGTCTGTTTTACTATAAAAGTAATTACGTTTAAAAACAAAGAACAAGAAAAAAATTCTACAATAATTTTTTTTTGGTTCTTGTTGGTCTGGACTCCTGTGTGTCCTCCTGCATAATATATAAAAGCCGGCAATAAAAATTATTTCACCAATCCCTCTACTATTCACGTGTGTGCGCCTCCCATCACCAACTCGTGCTACCTTATATGTGTGTATTTTATAAATAGTGTGTTCCTCCAAAAACCCTCCAACGTTATGTGGCTGCTGGTGAAAACTAAATTAATGGCACAAAAAATGAAATACCCTGTCACACACACATATATACACGCTCTATGTTATAAAAATGCTGCAACACAGACAATCCTATTGCAACTTTCACCTGCAATCTTTCATCATCACCTGGATTTCGCAATAAAACAGCACTTTCTCCAAATATTTGTCTAGACACGACTTCAGAATGGACAACGGTTCATAAAACTTTCTTTTTTTACTTTCTCCTTCTTCCCTTGTCCTATCTATTTTTTTTGTTACAACCAAGAATTCATGTAATGGTGCCAGTTTATTTCCGCTGTTAAAAGCAATTTAAAATGAAACTTTTGTTTTTTGAATGGATGTCCTCTTGGGACATAATACAACATAGACATACTCATACTTTCACCATTTATACTTTCTCTACTTTCACTAAACCAATACAACATATTTTGCAGCAATAAATCCAAGAGAAAGTAAGAAACACCATAGGATCCCATCTTTTTATTGGATGCTTGTCTCCCTCCGAGCTATTTCGAAAGAGATCAGTGTCTCCCATAAACACACATGTATGACACATTGCACCCAATAAAATACAAACGACAATAAAAAATGTAAAACA
Source organism: Orchesellides sinensis (assembly GCA_027744375.1). Classification (NCBI taxonomy): domain Eukaryota; kingdom Metazoa; phylum Arthropoda; class Collembola; order Entomobryomorpha; family Orchesellidae; genus Orchesellides; species Orchesellides sinensis. The sequence continues at coordinate 52,580 of JAHZNG010002412.1, forward strand.
AACAGCGATTTTTTATATACAATTGTTTCCCGGCTAAAAGAGAAAGTTATTTCTAACTTTCTCCCCATTTTTTACTTTGTCCAATATTTTCAGCGTTGATACTCATGCCATCCTAAAATGGAGCACAGAAGCTCATAATCTCATCTCCAAAATCAAAAATATATAAATCCTTTTTTATCAACAAATATTTTTTACTCTATTTTTTATACTTTTTTTCATCCAGGCGTTACCATATTGCTGTCATTAACCGTATTTCTCAATTTGGTTGCGGAAACACTCCCTCAAGTGTCTGATGCCATACCACTGTTAGGTATATTTATACTAAAAAATATACAAAAACTTGTTCCGCTCTCACAAAATATGTATAAAAAACTTTCCCTTTTATACTTTTTGTATATTTTATTTTTTTCTCTCGCCATATTAAATTCTCTCTTCTGAATCTCTTGTTATGGCCACCTGTTTTTTCTACCTGTGCTAATTAATGTTAAAACAATATATTACTTTCTCCTTCCTCGTGTATGCATAAACTAGAAGACTTTTTATATTGTTGGTTCATTGTATTTTAATATTGTAAATGCGTATAAGACTTTCACTGTTATTTCCTGTTGTTTATGTATGTAACTTTCTCTGTATAAATATATCCTTTGTACTGCAGTGTATAAAATTCCAAGTATCCCCCTTTAAATTCTCCCAAAAAAATTTCACCTTCCTGTGTAAATTACAAAATACAAAAACAATGGGAATCTATCCATGAATTTCAGTTTGGAATCCACATTTTATTTTTTAATTAGGAGAAAGTTTTCGGTTTTGGTTATTGATTCACCATTTAGTTAGCAAGTCACCGCGATACGACGAGGACACCATGATAAAAAAACAACAACCGTGAATATGTTAAGCATACATTACATACATCTTTAAGAGAAAGAGAAAGCAAAAAGAAAGCTAGACTACATTGAGTAAGTTAGAAATGCACCGTTAATTAAATTATTTTGTCGCTTTCTCTCATCTGCGATAGGAAATTGGAGAAAGTGGTGGTGGCGGTAGCATTAGCATCAAGTCCACTCAACTTGAAAGGAATCCAATACGAGTGAAAGCTTACTATGTTTTTATATACAGGAATTTCGATTAATCGTTACCATTTTCTTCCTTTTTGTACTAACTTTCCCCAAACAACCAAAACCAGTGACACAAAAACTCGAATTATTTTAGCGTACCCTTGAAAAAACATTAGATTATAGCTTTCTCCACCTTCACTACCACTTTTTCCACCGAATAATTTGATTTCACCGGAGATTCACTCAAACGAGGGGGAAAGTAAGGATAAGGTTAATGGTGTAACTCTACTTAACTTTCACCTTTCCCAATTATGTACATTTAGCGTTACAAGACCTATTTTTCTTCAACCTCTTTCTCTCTTTTTTATGTTCTTTCCAGGTATTACCATTTTGCTCTCATTAACAGTATTCTCGTTGTTGGTCGCTGATTTGCTCCCCAAAACCTCTGATGCTATCCCTTTACTAGGTACTTTCTCTTTCTGACAACCAAAACTATTTCAAGGCAAAAATTTATATACCAGCTGGAACATTTTAACTTTAAACAGCTAACCACAAAAAGTCTATATTTTTTTTCTGATACCAGCAACCATCAATTAATATTTAAATTGCTCAATAATTTTCTTTTTAAAAAAATAATAAATTAAAATGCAGCTTTACACATTTTTTTGTTCAAAACCGTTTAAGAGAACGACAAAACGAGCAAGAAAACAATGAATGACTATAAAAAACTAAAGAGGAATGAACTAATTTAATTATATTTTTTCTCCTTGATTTCCGCAGTGATACCAGTTGCTTTTACAAGTAAAAAATTCAAAAAAAATTTAAACAAAAATATGAAATATGCCTTATTAAGCAGCGAAAGCGAAGCTAAAAATGCTTTATTATATACTCATTTTTACTAAAAACTACTTAACGCCTATCTTTAAAAAATCCAAACAAACTCGTTAAAAGACTCGAATCCGCTCAGCGAATTTATTTTTTATGCAATTCACTACAAAACCCTTCAGAATTAATTTTTAGAATAGGCGTGAGTAACAAGGAGACTTCTCAACACTAACTATGTTGGTTAAATAAAGGGGAAAAGGTCATAAAAAGCTTTAGCATCCCAGCAGTCCTATTCATTATGCATATATCCGCATGAAAATTGCATACTGAAATATTCAATTTAGCTTAAGAGACACCTCAGACAATAATGTCATTTAATATAAACTATAAACGTTCTTCCCCATTTTATTATTTTGTGCATATATTTTTTTCCAAGGGTGAAAGCATTTTCATGAAGAGAAAGCTCTTGAGACTATGGTATACACACTTTTCTTGTTGTGTTGAATAAAAATTGGCATCTTCATTTCACACATGTGGAGAAAGCATATGTTTGTGGTGGAGAAAGTCATGGCTTGCATAATACACACACTTTCTCCACCAGAGTGTCGTCGTCGTGTGTAAAAAACAAGTCAAATGAATTTTTGATGGCACGTTTATAATACATATTCTAACACTAGCCTCTCTCTATATATATATTACATCAACAAACTACTTTCTCCCATAAATACACCATGGAGAAAGTATATAAGCTGAGTGATAGCTTGGTTACTTTCTCTTTCCTACGGAATTTTTCCCTTCTCTCACGCCTTTCTCTTTAACAAATGCTTCCCTGGTGGCCAATTTGTAACCCGAACAACTGAAAAAACGTTGTAGTATACCTACTATCCAGTCTTTTTGTATAAGTAGCCATGAGATGCTTTGTCTTTACAACTTTCTCTCCGAAATAGTGGAGTCATGAGTAAAGGGAAGGAAATTTTGTGTATGCGTAAGCACATATATATTATCAACGGCAAAGAATGTTGTTTTTGGAATTTGTAAAATCTCTTGGTTCCCGTTTAAATACAGCTTATTTAGGGAGAAAGTGTTTAATTAAAGTGTTCATCTAATTCACAAAATAAATACGCCAAAATATTTCGCATTTTGTTATGCAGTTATTTACATTGGAGAAAGTAGGCCCAAGGCAATTTTCAAACTATTCAGAATATACGTTTTAAGTACGGATGAGAGAAAGACAAGGAATTTTCTAATATTTTCCATGATCAACTTTCTCTCCCGACTGCTTGTCCAACAGTATTGTAACCAAGTGTATACACATCCGGTTTATCGCTTTCTCCACTTTCTCCGATCACCAAAACGTGCCAAACTATTAAAGTCTATTTTAATCGGTTTAACTTTTCACTGGTACAACTTATATACATACTTTATATTGTATGCTTTCTCCATTGTAATCTGGAGAAAGATTTTCGTGAACAACAACAACAACTCCCCTAAACTTTCTTGATCACGACAGGAATTTCCAGGCATAACTAAAATATAATATAACTAAAATATAACTAAAATATCTCTCATCTGCCCATTCCCTCTCAAAATAAATATTGTAAAACAAAACCGGACCAATTTCAATATTATTTATGAACCACTATTTTTACATACTAGCGTAAGTGTCAACGCTGAAAAGTGCAGAAATCTAACTACTTATTTTTTTATTGGTAATTTTCTGCTAATTCATCCTTTTTTCTTTGAAAAAGCTCAAAGAAACAATTTTTGGGTCTGATCCTTCTGACTAAAATTTTTACATGCGCCCCTTTCATCATCAGCAGCACAGCAACTACATCGCATCGCACTTTCACCATAAAATGGAATACAAACTTTCACCGTGTGAAATTTTTAACTAATCAGAAGACAGACCAACAAACCAATTTTTTAAACATAATAATATATATTAATTATATATTAAATTTTTTTCTTGTTTTAATTATGAATGCCAAACTTTTTAATGACCACATTGCTTGAATATTTTTCAACAAGTATTTTTTGTATGCTCTCATCTGCCAATTTTCGGCATAATTTTGTATTTTGTTTTGTATTTTTTATTAAAAAACATGAAAAAATGTTAGCTCTCGGTAGTAGTTTATTCCATGTAGGTATACACTATAAAAAAAATTAGACACCTGCTTGTCATTTTTTTAGAAACATCTAATTGTAGTTTTGTATATAACTAATTTTTTAAAAAAGGGTTAAAAAACTAGATCACTTCCGGTATCCGGAAAGTAGTAGTATTTTTGCAGATGTGTTTTAAATTCCGCATGTCCACTGAAATTTTTTGCTCCATCCTCCCAGAAAAACAAACCCCCAAACCAATTTTTTTACCACGTTGTTTTTTACATATACAAAGCGACACCACCGTCTATATATATTTTTAGTCAATGGAGACTCTCATCCAATTATTTTAATTGCTAAATATTATATTGTATGAGATGAGTGGCGTCATCAAAATGGATTTGCGGTCTTACCATAATTGTCTCTGGTGTTGGTGGGAGAGAGATAGATGAAGTGTGATAAAATCGGATTGTTTTTTAGTGACCGCAAATAACTTTCACCTTATATCTGCTAATTTTCCCTTTTAATCGTGTCTGGCTTTTTCTCTCTCTCTCTGCCACACACTCATAATTTATTAGTCTCTCACGGCTCATATAAAATATTATTCCAATTTAGTGTACGTGGGGCTTTTAATTAGTTATGTATATATAGCCAGTCATTTAAATCTCTGGTTGAAACTAGAAACACTTTTTGGATTTTATTTGGTTGTCTCTGGCGAACATAGAGACAAAAAAGGGTTATGTGACGCTAATTAGGAGAAAAGGAAGATAAATGAGTGGGACTAATTATTCACGATAAAAATGGCCAGAGATTCCGGACAACGTATGTATACGTATACCTAATATACTATCAGCTTTCTCCTCCGGTGAAAGTAAGTGTCACTTATACACGTATGACAAGCTGTTATGATGCATACACTGCCCCCCAAACCAGTTTTTTACCAAGTAATATTCAGAATCGACAAAAAATTAAAGGATTCACAATTACTATATATATATGATCATCCCTAAAATTGTGTTTAAAGACAAACTCTGACCTACTTTCTTCCTTAAAAAGTGAAAACTAACCGTAATTTTATCATCAACTCACCTTATCATGCTCCTACTTATAACCCACTTTCTTTTCTAAGCATGTATTGACTAGTTATATAGTCACTAACTGCTTTCTCCAGCTTTAACTAATTGGGCTTACTTAATTATAGCCATGGCTTGAAAATTTTTTTACAAAACACTAACACAATTATTTGGTATGCCTTCTAGACTTATGCAGTCTATGCTCATGCTACTATAACACAGCACGTGTACAAATGTAATTTAATGCCTTGTTAAATTTAAGTGAAAGCATGAACATATATGGTAAATATAGCATGACTGTAAAAAATTGTGCTTGACGTGAATAAAAATTTTTGTAGTAATAATACTAAGTAACCCAAAAGTAGCTAAATATTAATAAATTAATAAAAAACTCTTTGAAACAATATAAAAATGATGTTTAATTGTATTTCATTTTTTATCACAACTTTCTCCCGAAACAGGAACTTACTTCAATTGTATCATGTTCATGGTAGCTTCATCAGTCGTGCTCACCGTGGTAGTTCTCAACTATCATCATCGCACTGCCAACATGCATGAGATGCCACCTTGGGTAAGTATCCTGCATTTTTACTTTCTCCTTAACTATGTATGTTTGTTTGCTCAGCGGCATTTGATTATTATTACTTTTGGGATGACTAGTTACATCACAAAAGGATTACTATAAAAAGTGAAAGTTTATTGGGAGAAAGGAAAAAGTGAAAGTTTTACTCTCACTTTTAAGCCTCTTATCCCTCATTCATATCATTTTTTGCTGGGTTGTTGCACTCCTATTCATGGTTTTTTCTTTGGAGATTCCAACAAGTGAAAGTGTATCTATGTTATAAGCAAAAAGTATACAAACTCTGTTTGTTGCTCACTAAAATGATCCATCAGAGGAAAAAGATACGCTAATCCCTCTATTTTTTGGCAGTGACAAATGAGCAGGTCAATTGTTTGCCCTTTTCTTACCAACCGATCTGCCGGATCCTTTTGAAATCACGACTGCCCTTTTATTTCTAACAATATCATGTGGTTTATAACCAGTTGTTAAATATAAAAATTACCATGATGGGCTCTCACCTCAACTTTCTCCTGGGAGAAAGTAATTTTCCCCGATGGAGAAAGTTATTACCATTTTATGGTTTAATATAATTTAATAAGATGACTGTCATACATTTTGTCTTTGTCTAAGAATGAAACTAATATGTATGTCACTGTGTCACACTTTCTCCATCTTACTTTCTCCTGGAGCGTTGTGAAAACCAAGAAAAAGGGGTTAGTACAAATGTTAAAATTTTGTGCATCATTATTATTACATCCGGAGAAAGTAGGGCAGCCACCTTGAGCCAGTTATTATTACACCCTTCTCTCATCTTCTGTAAACCTACATGTCCATAAGCATATAATATTCTATTCTAGTGTGTGTATGCATAGTAAATGTTGTGTAAGAACTAGAGAGAGAGAGAGAGAAAGTGAACGAGGAGAAAGGTGTTCTTTGAGGCTTTAACGGATTTACATACCAGCATACAACATTAGGCACACTAGAACTAGGTAAAATAGTAATAAGATATGTTTTTCTCTACTGCTTTCTCTGCTCCACTTTCACTTTACGAATAGTATATATAAAGAGCTTCACATGCGTTGTGAAATTTAACCATTTTATTGTGAAAGGGATTTAGTGGGTTGGTGTAATGAAGATGTTGTTAAGCTCGGTCCATTACCCTTGGACAGAGAGAGAAAGGGGAAAACGGAAAAACGGAAGTAGGGCTTTCTCTTCCCATGTTCCATATGTGCATATAACTTTCTCCCTTTTAAAATCTTTATACAAATGATGAGATTCGCGTGTATGTATATATGTAGGACACACATGTCACAGAAAATATGTATATTCAAGGGATAAAGCCAGCAAGACACACGTAAATACTCGTAAATGGACATAAATTTAAATGGGAGAGTGGGAATTAGAGTGAAAGTGAGAGAAAGCAGAGGGTGAGCATAAAATCCTATATACATTTATACACTCCTCTTCAATAGCTATATAAATGGACGCTTTAATAATGCTCATTTTAAAGACTAGGAGGAGAAAGCATAGAGAAAGTGCATAATACGTGTATTTTATACTTCCTTCCTGTTCTCCGTGATTACACTATATGTGTTTTACTTTCTCCCAGTTGATTTTCCCTATATTATGAGAAGAGAAAGCAAAACAGAGAGAGAGGAAAACATTGTAATAGTCGTAATCACCAAATTACGGAGACATATGGGTCCACAAACAAACGCAGCAGGCATATGGAGTTTGGATGAGCACAAATTTACATACCCTCTCTTCAAAACAAGACCCCATCCACTTTCTCCCTTTATGTGAGCTTTTTATACTATGAGCTGTCTGCCAATCTCACTCCCTTTATCTGGGCATATATTATATCAGCCCTGCTTTTGAATACAAAATAATTTGTAAAAATTTTCCACAGAATGGGATTTACTCTGGGAAAAGTGTCACCAGCTTTTTTTTCTGTATGTGGGCACTATATGTCCATCTTCTAAACCTCTAAGAGATTATTTCCTATATTATCAGTCACTATTTGGAACAGACAAGTCCAGATAATCCAAGGAAAGTCCTGGATTTACAAAAAAAACTTTCTCTCACCGAATAATATACTGTTTTCCCTCTCATATTGTCATTTATTGCTCATAAGGGCAGATTGGAACCATTTTGTGAGAAAGTCCGGTGTTTTATTCATTTGTTGTTTTGCTCACAGCTATACACAGCTTTATCTTGAACAAGGAGAGCATCGCAGGTGGTCCAATTTCCCTTGATGGGAAAGTTTATGTGTAATTTTAGAATGGCAGATGATGATGAACCTTGCATAGTTACTGGGTTTTCTTGTACGACACAATCTCACACTGGCTTTTTGTTATGCAACTTTAAGCAGAACAAGAGGACATATGTATATCTTTGCTGCAAAAAGTGAAAGTCAGGATGTAACCAGGGAAAGTATGGTGAAAGTCAGTATTGATAAATCAGACCAGCCTTAAGGAAGATCACTCTGTATATCTGTATATTATGTCGTTTATGCCTTGAAGACGACAGTGTTATGAGGAGGAAGGAACATGACCATGGCTCAGAGCGGAGTTTACTTCCCCAGATGAAATAATGAATCAACTTGAAAAATGTATTTAGACACATAAAAAATGGTAGACAAATGAAAATTATGACTTTTTTAGAATTTTATGTCAGACTAAAACTTTCAACTTGATAAAAAATACGCTTTTGTATGTCTCTTCTCTAAAATACTGCGTCTTAAATCGTAAATCCAATAAGGTGCGGGGGTGTATTGATAAATATAATTGAGATTAGAAAATACGTCGTTAAATTTTACATGAGACTAGCTCGCACTTTCAAAATGACATATAATGGTCACCTGGAAAACACATGATATTTTAAAGAGACTCCAAGAGAAAGTTGTTTTCAGTCCAAAAACTTTCTTTAATGTTTTTCAACTGACAACTTTCTCCCGGTTGATTTAACAGTTTGTGATTTCTTTTCACGGCAAGCATATAATATCATCATCTTATCAAAAGTACGCTGACAGACTACAAAATAGAAGGTTACGTGGACATGAAAAAAAACACATAAAAAATATACTGGTGGACAGGTAAGTCCACAAGACATGTCCACCCCATATAATATTATTGAAAACCCCAAATCTTCATCTTGTATTCCACCGGAGAGAGGTGGATGTGGATATAAAGTGTGCTTAAGAGATATTCTGGAGTGATACAAAGAAAAAGAGAAAGGCTCATGGAGAAAGCAACTGTTTTTATTAGATGTGACTATGACTCTTGCTGCGAGAATGAAACCAAGTATATATATAACCACGTAACAATTTTTTGTTCACGTGAATGGAATTTATGTGGCTGGCTGGTGATTCCCCCTTTTTGGCTATCGATCTGGAAACAATGAGGTGTTTTCCATTTACTCGGTGATATCTGACATTACATGAGATCAACACATGTACACACATATATATACGTCTCGCATTGAAATGGCTTTCTCCAAAAAGGCAACCATCATCATCTGCATTATCATTTGCAATATAAAATGTATCTGGAAATGGAATCTGGGGGGGAATGTTGTTCATGTGTATTTGTGTGTGTATTACAGATAGGAGAAAGGTATTACGGTACATTTACTAGGGAGAAAACGACAACTTTCTCTCTGACCAGCTTTCTCCAGTGATGATCTCAGTTGCTCTTGTCGTCTTCTTCATGATGCTTTCTCCCGGTGACCTCATTAGAGCATTTCGCACTCTTACAGCCAATAATAGAAAAGACACTCCACCTAAGAAAATTTCTTTTTCCACCAAACTTTTCTTGTTGCTGGAGCACATCATCGCATCATAATATCATCTCATCATCACATCCCACGGATTTAATATTGTATATGTCTGTCTACAAAAAACTTTCTCCGTATACAAACTCATCCTCACTTTCTCCCATAAGATTCTTCTTTCACGATTTTATTTGATATGATCGATTTTTATACAATTTTCTTTATTTATTTTCACTTCACTTACTTTCTCCTTGTGCTCTTGCTTTTACCGGACGTGTTCCTTAAAGTATAGTCGTGGGAGAGAAAGCAGTAGACATATTGCATTATCTCTCCTGCTTATTCTCTCTGGTGGCAATTTGGTCAATTCAAAAAATGTAATAAAAAAAGTGAGCAATCTGCTTTCATTGTCTACGTCCCAAATATTATTTTGTTGGGAAGGAACAACCAAAAAATTACCCCTGCCTTTCTGTATGTGTGCCGATCAGAATCTTTTTTTGTTGCCGAAAACAACATGGATTGGATTGATACCATATTAAATTGATAAAGTATCCTTGTCATCCCATCCAAACTAAAAATGGGATGAAAAAACAAGATGGGTTACTAACGACCCATTATCCGTTTGTTTAACTTTGATTTTTACTCCTTTCTCTCCATTCCCGTGTTACATACCACATATAACAGCAGATGTTACACAAGAAAAAAACTTTCTCCAAAAGAAAGTACCATTATTCGTGGTAAAAACATGTTGAAAATTGCTCTTGTGTCTAAAAGAGAAAGTGAAATGTACAGCGCACCCATAAAAAATCAAAGAACCATGAAAAAAGATAGATTCTTCGGAATAATGTTACATAAAGGATGAGTCTCACAAGTGTGGGAAAAGGAAACAACACAAAATGTTCCGTTTTTTTGTTTACCTTAGCTAATGTGATGAAAACAGGGAATATATTTTGCACACTACTTTCACTCTTGTATCCTTGTGCATATTATCGTAAATATAATGGTGAAACATGAAACTTTATTTGCTTTCACATTACATGTACACATAAACGCTTATCCTAAAAAAATATGTTTACTTTCTCTTTTCTATACCACCACTCATCATCAATCTGTGTACTTACTTTCACCGGAAATCGATTTTCTCCGGAGAAAGTCCTTAATCTCCATAAAACCTTGCTATGTACCTATATATGCCGAGCAAACAAACAGGATTACTTTCTTCTTAAAATTTCTATCTTAACTTTTCTCTTTTGCTTTCTCTTATTGCGTAAGCAGGTCAAGACCTTATTTCTTCAGTGGCTTCCTTGGATCCTCCGAATGTCTCGGCCAGGCAAGAAGATAACTAGGAAGACTATACGAGAGGGTCAAAAAATGAAGTCAATGCGAGATATCAAAGAGCGCTCATCCAAATCCCTCCTCGCCAACGTGCTGGACATGGACGACGACTTACGCGTGAGCTCCTCATATCTCCGCATGGACGCCGGTGCCTCCTCCGCCGACATGTCCTCTCCATGTGCTCTAGCACAAAGGGACCTTCAAGCCATCCTCCGAGAAATCCGGTTTGTCACTGGCCGCATGAAAAAGGCTGAGGATGACGCGGAGGTGGTGGCCGACTGGAAGTTTGCAGCGATGGTGGTGGACAGAATGTGTTTAATTGTGTTCACTTCCTTCACCATCATTGCCACTGTTGCCGTACTCCTCTCTGCACCTCACATTATTGTGCAATAATGATAATAATACAAGTTTACTAACAAAAATTTAATATTTTCACTTTTTTGGCAAAAAATATAATTGTCTAATTGAAATTTTTTGCTGATGCTCAGTTCTAATACAAAAAAAAAAAGTTTTTTAATTGTCATATGAAATATTTAAACCTAAGTTTAAATCTTAAGGGTAAAATTGCTTTCCTTGTAAAAAAAATCAGATTAATTTGGGGAAGAAAGAAAATTAACCAAAAAATGTCGACTGATATATATAATGTGAGCTAATCGCGCAGTCTGTTTTTTTCCTCACTCATCACAAAACGAAAAAGTGATGGGGGAATAAATGGGTGGACTAAAAAAATGTACATCTTAAAAAATATTCTCATTAGAGATATAAAACATGTATAATTGTAGCTATACTTATAGGACGCGCAGTGATCAAGGTGAAAGTACCAAAGAGAAAGTTGTAATAATAAGTATTTTGTTAAGGGTATATTCACACACACACAATATGGTGAGATTAAGGGATTTTGTAAAAATGCTTTCTCTTTTTCACACAATAAAAAGCAGGTATTTGGTGAAAGAAGAACCAACAACATAAAATTATAATAAGATACGTTAAGTAGGTACATATGTGTACATGTAAAATATGCTGTATAATATTGGTTATATGAATGCCCGTAAGGATTTTTTTAATGTGCTGGACACTACAGGGAATTTCACTGTAAAAATACCAATCGGAAAAATTAGAATGTTTTTAAATTGCGAGTGGAGAATGAGAGGGTGAAAGAAGAAAGAGGGGCGTTGGAGAAAGCAGACAAAATGATTCAGCAGAGCACAACCACAGTACACTATACTATATAATACTATTTTACTATGAGAGAAAGTAAAGGGTATAAAAAACTGTATAATATTGTATATAAAAAAGTAATTATAAAATGTAAATGGTGATGTAAGGATCAAACAGGAGAAAGTTGGAAGAGTTTAACATACTTTGCCGTTTAAAAAGATAATTTCAATTTTGTTGTGAATGAACACCAGAGTTTTCCGATGGGAATTTCGATGCCATCTCCCAGAAAAAAATTGTGTGTAATTTACACATCTTAAATGAAAAGTACGAATTAAAAAGTGGGGGGATCGTTTTGAATGGGAAAAATCATCAAGTCCGTGTTGAAAACTGAATAAACTGGCAAGGTGAAAGTTGATACGAAATTACTTTTTTCTGTACAAAACAGGAAAGGGAAAGTTTTTTTGTTGTAGGGAAACAAACCATTAAATTTTTTGAAAAAAACAAGTCGTTTGTTATTTGAGAGAAAGTGGAAAAAGTTTGAGGTGGGTGGTTTGGAGTGAATGTGTCATTCTTCTCATCTGACTTCATTCAGAAAAAAACAACAAGGTAGGGAAAGTAGCCAAGTTAAAGCTTTACCTTTCACTCCATACTTTCTCCATGAGTGAAATGGGAACAAGATGAAGGGTATACAGTAATAAAGTTTTTTAGGGACTTTCACTCTGTTATATACATATACGAAGAGAAAAAGGCCATCAAGAGTCTTACACACAGTATTTAATCATTTTGTTGGCAAAAAAGAGAAAGTTTTTTGTGTGTTTTCCAAATGTTCATATTCCCTCCTATGGTATACTAATACACACAGACTTTCTTTTGTTGTTATTGTGAACCTGTTTAAACTTGCTTCTTCTTCAACTTTCACCGTGTTTCTAGTCAATACGGTGAAAGTTGCATATAAAATTAGTATATATTCACCTTATTATATAATTTTATGGAGAAAGTGACATTGTACTGAAAAATGGAAGAGAATGTAAGAAACTTTCTCTTCTGTGTATTTATCCTAGTATAAATGAGTGTTTTTTACAAAACAAAGTTTGTATTTTGTAAACGCTGTCAAATAGAGTTTTTTAGAGGAGCTTCTTTCTTCACAAAAACTCACTTTCTCTCTGGTTTCATTAGTAATCCGATAATCCACCAGTATACAACTCACTCTATAGTTTTCTTACTTTCTCCCATCAATATTTTAGGAGGACCCCTTTTGCGTATGATTTTCACTCGTGATCAACTTTCAAAATTGTAACCGACTTGGGTCTCACTGTGTTTTTCCTTCCTTTTGAGAAGTGTTCCTGTCATGGGAGGTTTACCCACAAGTTTTCCCCACACGCTAAAGTTTGTTCAGTGGGGAAAGTAGTGAAAGCCCTTTTTTGATTGGTGTTTGTGCATCAAACCCACTAATCCTCACGCAGTCTCTTGTTCCCTCAAGTTTTTTTTGAGCTACCCATTGATACATTATTAGTGTCCAAGTCTATTTCACTATTAATCTTCTCCTAAAAAATAACAAAATAACTTTTTAAATAGGAAAGGGTTAAATCTTCCTCAGTGGGGACACTATTTCCCTTTTGAGTGTGTGTGTATAGGTATATGTCATGACTCGTTAAACTTTCACCACACCCATTGGTTTAATTAGGGGGACAAGTGACATGACACTTTCACTTCATTTCCCATGCTACTCCCTAAAAAAATAAGGGAACAGAGTAACTTTATGTTTTTTACCCGATTTCGCTTAATTCACGATGAAAGATGACATGACAGGGAAAACACGTAGAATTCAGGGTGATGATAAATGATGACGGCATATGATGTGTACGTAGGTTCGATTTCCATATAGCTTTCACTTTGATATGCAAATTTGCTTTCACTTTAAATTACTACATACTTTTTGTACTGATTTATCAGAAACTTTGTGTAGGTATATTATAAATATACACGTGTGCATATGAATCACATCGATTTACATTCCCCTTTTAACTTTCTCTTTCTCTCCCATATAAAAAGGGAAAGAACTGAGCCACACGCAACACCATAACCAGAGATACCTTTCTCTCCCGAGAGAGTAATTTAGCAGTAGTCATTAGTGGCTGTGAGAAAACCATTACCAAACATATGCACAAAGAGAAAGTTACTGGAAGTAGCTCATCTATTCATGCTAACTTATTACCTTTGCTCTTACCCATGCACTTTCTCCATTTGAATGGTGTGCGTCTGGTGGCATATGTGGGCAACAGCTTTATTTGCATTGAAAATAAATTAAAAGCAATTACAAATCATTGAGCGATGCGCATGCACCTGTTTTTGCAATAAATCCAGACGTTATATTTTATGATGGATGTTCAATATCATAAAATCCATTTGAAAGTGCACGCGCGTATCCTTTTAGCGTTTCAAAAGTGAAATCAATAAAAACCACAAGAAGAAAACGGCTGTACTAAAACGGAGACTTGTGCGGTTAAAGGGCTTTAAAATGGATTTATATTGAGGATGGAGAAAGTCAAAAGCTCCATATATTCTATTGCTTTTTATGACAATTGTTATAGGATTGGGATCACAGAGGATAAAGATGTTGTATGTCGCACACACACACACTCTCTGTAAAAAATAACATTTTTTTTAAATGGAGGATAAAAAGAAGTGGTTTTGGTAGAGTGAAAGAGAAATTCTGTAAAAAATATGGGTGGGTTGTATAAAAGAGAAAGTGTTTTGTATGCACTTTCACCTTTACCATTGTAATGGCCAAAAATTACTGGATGATCCTAGGAAATAACTCTTTGCTTCAAGGTTTTTTAGCTGAAATATGTCTTATAATAATATTTTTATGTGTGCATTCAAAAATTGTGACACTTTTTTTTATATTGCCAGCTATTTTATGTATCTACGCTCAACCACGTTTGAAATTGACTCTCTCTTGCCACCCTCCATGTTTTTAACCCTTTTGTGGAGGGATTGAGCTATTTTTGAATTTTTGTGGTTTTATTCGTAAAAATATAAAGTATTTGTAGAATCAGGGTCACGACAAACACAACGCTCAACAGTAAAATTTAATAACTAAATATATATTGGCAGTTAAGGTAGAGCTCTGGTACAGATAAGCTACACAATCAATCATCAATCATACAGATAAGTAAAATTGTAATCATATAGTTTAAGAGTCACAAAGTGATATATACACTTTGTACATGTAAAAAATCATCTTTGCCAAAACAAAACAATATCAACACAGGAGAAAGCATTATGGAGAAAGTTTTTTGGGGAGAAAGCTATTGGTGAAAGTAAACTGCTAAATATGGATTAATGTATATAATTGTATGGATATATTTGATGTAGGGAGCACAACTTTTTTACAATTTTTTGATACAGATGAAAAAAAAACATTTAAAGTTATTACATCACAAATGAAAAAGTTTTTTAGAAGCTGTTGTGTGGTCGGCTCACTCAAGAAAACAATTACTGTAGAAAAAAAATTATATATGTATTTTTAAGTACCACTGGTGGATTTAGATGGGTATATATAAGATGTACAGGCATTTGAGACAATTAAATAAATTACAAAATAATCAGCAAGTAAATTTACAGGATAAGGGGTATAAATTTAAGTGGTACAACGATTTAAACTATGTCAATGTTAAAATTTAAGGTAAAATTATGTATGTCTGGATGTAATAAGGAGCTATGTATTAAAATGCTAATATAACATGATATGTGCTATAAATTTGTGTGCTGGAAATAAATTTAGTATAAAATATTCTTCTTTGGAGGTACTCACACTTTGTGATAAAAAACAGAACACTATATATATTAAATAGGTATGGATTGGTTATTGTTAATTTGCAATTTTGAATCTGATATTTGATTTTATAGTTCCTTTTACGAAATGAGTATACGAGGAACCGAGTTTTTGCTTGCTTTATGCCTGATTTTGTATATAAAGGAGGGTATTTATGGTTTCCGGTGTCTCACAGCCAAATTGGAGGATATGGAGGTAAATATGTGTATATATATAAGCTCTCACATGCAATCTGTGATTTTTTAAAGGAAAATAGTAATTTTCATATAATGCTGAGTTTATAACGGTAAAAAAAGAAAGAAATCGAGCTAAGCACTTGAAACTTACTGTCAATCCATATTTAGAGATAATTTAAGGAGAGAAGAGTGAAAGGGTTAAATTTATCTAAGGAAAATAAATTTAACAAGCTTATTAGATTTACTACGAATATTAAATATATGATGGTGTACCTACATGATCAGTCTAGTACCAGGTGTCTAATTTAAGCCCCTTGAAGAAAGAACCTAATTTAAGCTTGTAGGTATTATATTTCATGCGCCCACTTAGTTTGACAACTTTTCCAATTTTAAAAATTAGAGTCATTATTTCGCAAAAAGTTATATTCATGTAGAAAAGTTGGTGGAGAAGGTTTCCCTGCTATTATTATGCTGACGCTCACTAATTCCCGTAAAAATCTGTGTACACGTGTAATAATCGTAATTAGATAAGGTATATTTAGAAGGTAATCGAAAAAATATTGTTTATCTTATTGACAGTTGTTACAACTGAAAACAGGATAAATTTTGGGGACAACAAGGTGTTTTATTAGGTGTAGAAAAAAATATGATCATTTTTGGTGTAGTACATTTACTACGCGTGGAAATCATTATGTAGGTCGTAGGTGTGAATTAATTAATTAGCTAATTAAATAGCATAAATAATACTATACTGCTTGTGTAGTTGTAGGCAGGTTATTGTTTAATTTTAGTTTTTTGAGTTTTGATGCGATTTGGACGAATGGCAATGTTAAGCGGTAGATATATGAGATGAGCTTCAAACTTTTAAATTTTTTAAAGTTAACACGTATAAAGGTACTATTATTTAAATGCAGGTCTTAATAGAAAGTATGGAACAAATAGCTTCATTACGGAAGGAAATGGAATGAGCATCAAACAAGTGTTTACTTTATACGTGCATTTATATAAGAAGGGATTTAATGTGAATGGGGATATTTTGCTAAAAGCATTTTTCCTAAACGCATCTAAAATGCATTATGGCAGCTGGCTGTTCATATACCAGGTAGATAATTGATTTTTAAATTATTTGTCGCTCCGTTTTCCATTAAATGCCAATTAACACAATAAGTCATCTATAAGAATTGAATAACCATCTTGGTTTTATTTATAAAAATTAACTAAAATGCTGTAATATCATAAGCAAACATGGTAAAAGCGTGTAGATTAGATTGCATTTAAATTTAAATTGTATTTTAAAAACGTCTGCTCTATTCCATTGCCCAAGCTAATTTATTCAAGCAGCGAAACCTGTTGTTAATTTTGCATGTATTTTGTGAATCCTCCCTAAATAATTAAATTAAAGATATGCATAACAAGAAATATCGCGAAAGTGCAAGTTTTTTATAACGTTGCATGCAAGGAACTATCATGGTACTATGTAAATTACAAATAATTATTAATGAAGGTGTGTATTTAGGATAAACTATTGGCGTGTGCTACTTGATATTAAAAAATTGCTATGAGCATTTAAGTAATTAGATATATATATAATTATAAAATATGTACATACATTTAATTTTAATTACAATAATTATATCTAAGATAAATATAATCTCATATGCTAGATAAATCTACTTTTTGTATAAAGCTATTCATAATCCACACACAATGCAATTTGTCAACAACTTTTACTATGTACTGATAAACATAAAACAGAGTACGGAGATTTTTAAACAATCTCAAAAAATGAATGCGACATAATATTAAGAAAATATTATGATTACCACACATACACAGACACAATTTTCCTAAGTATCTAAAACTAAGATAAGATAACTATCTAAATTTGGTGTATAAAAAACTATCTAAAATTATCTTATAGCCTGTACCACACAGATAATAATAAAAATTATACTACTAA
The DNA here is from genome assembly GCA_027744375.1 of Orchesellides sinensis. Classification (NCBI taxonomy): domain Eukaryota; kingdom Metazoa; phylum Arthropoda; class Collembola; order Entomobryomorpha; family Orchesellidae; genus Orchesellides; species Orchesellides sinensis. The sequence continues at coordinate 70,430 of JAHZNG010002412.1, forward strand.
ACAAACAAGCTCAGGCTTACGAGTCCGCCAAAAAAATTCTAAGCAAAAAACCACAAAAAATTGAAACACGAACAGAATAAATACAAAAATTGTCTAAAAGAAACCAATAAAAAACTCTTGAGTTCATTTATTCCATTAAAAAGCTCAGTAAAAAACAATTTTTCATATGGCATCCCAGCATCACACACAAAATCTGAACAAAGGCATTACTAGACGCTACCCACAGCCTAGAGCTCACAGAATGGTCCGTTCACAATGGACACCAAAATGGGGCCATGTGACACATCACTTTTGAACGGTCCCGGGTGTGAACGGCCCATTTTATTGTTGCATCTAGGATTTTCCTACTGGAAAATTTTTTTAGGTATCAGAGCTAACCCAAGGTCAGTCACACTTGTCATCAGTTGCAGTGTTGAGCAGTGGTGGGAGTAGGTGCATTTAGCTAAAAGCGGTTGCATCAGTAGACAAGTAAGCCAGGCATTCATAAAAAAAAGTCAGGCAGTTTGTCGGCGGCAACGGAGCAGCTGACATAAGATAATTTTGATTGAGGGGGTGTTTTTTACTATTCTGTAATTTAATTGGGAATTACATAACTTTTATTAATGATTGATTGATTGTTGGTGGTGAAGTGCATTAGAGGATTTTTTTTGTGAGGAGGATTTGTGATTGCCGGTGTGATTTAGTTGTCAAGAGAACATGTGACGATTGTTTTTGACGGAGTGAGTTAGCCGCCGCCCGAATTAAGACTGTTTGGAGGAAGTGGAGGGATTTTAGTTTAGTGAATGAAGAAAAAATATAGTCTGAGAAAAAAAGACAGATGATAAGGAAGCAGGATTGATAACCCACAGATGCCATTACAATCCCAGTCCAGAATGGATGCAGAATTGAGGGTAAGATAGTAACTTGGAGTGAGGAGTGATTATTTATATGATTGGTGATTGATTAAAGTGTGAATTGTTGTATTGTTTCAGAGCATGGTGATGGCGTTCCGGGTGACGGAACTGCAGACGCTTTTAGGATACGCTGGCAAGAACAAGACTGGGAGGAAGAATGAGTTGCAGGCGAGGTCACTGGAGTTGGTCAAGACCAAGAGTCATCCGATTGTCATGAAAATTAAGGAGTTGTACAGGAGCATTCAGTAAGAAGCCTTAAAAACAATCAGTAATCATATAGCTGTCATTTTATCTGTTATTGTTCCCCACGTGCATGATGGGTTTTATGATTATTGCGAAAAAACATTTGCAAATCCGGCTTATATGTCCCTCATCTGAATATTCTATGAAAATGTGTTAAGGATGAATTAATTTGCAAGGTTTTTAGCATTTGTGATTGGTTCAGAGATGGTTGGAACTTGGTACATGCGGTAGAATTAGAGCAGCGCATTATAACGGACATGGAGGGATTTGAGAGATGCATTAAAAAGCGTTTGTAGTTTGCAAGAGGAAAGACAAGGTGCATTTACAATAGGACTACTGTAACAATAGCAATCTTCATAAATCGTGTTAGCGCATCTTCGAAGATTCTGTTATGTTATTATGTCTTCCGTTATCTTTTTATGGTCATAATCATATCATAGTTAGTTTGCTTGTGTAAAAAACATCTTCTTAAGTATAAAAAACTCGGTAACATAGGAAGTGTTGTTGTATATGTTAGAGGCAGGAGGAGATCTGTTATTTTTTAGTAAAAAGGATCATGTAGTCTGCTATATATTAGGAATCTCCCTTTACACGAATAATCTAATTTACAATACATACAGAATGGTAAATGCATCTTTCTGTTCATAAGTCATCATGTATTATAAGTCAGCTAAAAAACTAAGAGGAAATAGGCATAAGCTGCGTGATTATAAAATACGTTATGTGCTCAGGTTGGTTGGCCTTGGGAGATCTCTAAATGCACTAATGTAAATGCACGTACGTACATTGGTATTGGTTATGGAATGCCGAAGGAGATGAGAAGAGCGTACATAGGATAACATACATTATGACAAATGCAACACTTGTAGAGAAAAAAGAGCTTCCTCCAATGCTAAGCTTATTGTAAACACACGAATCAAGTCTGAAGAAAACGAGTGTGTGAAGGCGTAGAAGATAATATAGGATAGGTTACAAAATGTAACTGTAACATAGTCAGTTTGGCTGTAAAGGCTTTCATTTTCATTTTCGTTTTTGCAGGTAGTTAGATTTTTTTTTCGGAAGGAAGATTATTTTTTAGGGGATTTATTAAATTATTGCTAGTCAGAATGTGCTAAAGAGTTGTGAAATTAATTGTTGGAGGAAAGCTGTATAAAAGAATGTGGTCTCCGAATGAAGAAACGTTGTATTGGGAGCCGTACCAGAATGTGGTGGGGTTTGAGTCATATTATGACTTTGGGGAGCAGTTTAATATTTTTGGGGACTTGAGTATTGGCAGTGGGTGTGTGAATAATTTTGATTATGGTTGAAGTTAGAATATGTGGAGGGAAGGAGGAAAAGGTTTGAAGAGGTTTAAAGGTGGAGGAATAATATAGATATATTTTTTTGTATTTTTTAATAATAGGCTCTCAACGTTGGGACAACCGTTGTCAGCAGTAGGATCAGGATCAAGCAGTACGTTTGGAGGGAGTGCTAGTGGTTTGGCTGCGTCTAGGTTGTTCGGTTCGGGATACACGTCAACTGAGGCTGCTAAATTGGTGAGACAAAGAATTAAAAAAATGGAGTTAAGGTGGGGTGGGGTGGGGGATAATGATTTGATCTGGTTTTGTTACCGTGGTTTTATAGGATACTACGTATGGGAGAGGATTTGGAGTTGGGAGTAATCGAACGATTACTGTGGATGGTCAGTATCGCACAGTTCCAATTTGTCCAGATGTCACCATGAAGAAACTGCCTTTTTATGATATTCATTCTGTTCTGTTGAGACCTACTAGCTTGTGTAAGGCTTGGTTACAGATATATCTTTGGGGAGGGGAGTTTGGATGGTTTGAAATAGTTACAATTGCAATTTACAATGTACTTTTAGTGAGCCAAGGCCAGTTGCCAAAGCAAGAAGCGCAACACTCTTTCTGTCTGACGCCATCTCAAGCTTCTGAAATCTCTAGTTCCCGTGAGATTATTGTTAACCAGTCAGAACCTAACCCGATCCCTAAAATTCAGTACATTGTCCAGGTTAGTTCATTTTTAATGATTAAAAATTGCTTATTTTTAAGGTAACATATTATATGCTCAGTTTAAGATCAATCTAATTCTGGTACTTTTTTTATACAGGTGCAGATTCGTTTTTGTGCGATAGAGTCGTCAGTTGAAGAACAGGAAGACCTGTTTCCTCCTGGATTAATTGTAAAGGTAAATGGAAGACTAATTCAGTTGCCCCACCCAATTCCAAGTAATCGCCCAGGCGTGGAGCCCAAGCGGCCTTCTCGACCTCTCAATGTTACAAATAATGTCAAGTGCTGTCCTCACAACACTAATACGATTCATGTCTCGTGGATGGCGGACAACACCAAGAGCTACGCTATGTCTGTTTACATAGTCAAGAAACTGACTGCTGAAGAATTACTTCAAAGACTGAAAAGCAAGCGGATTCAGCCTGCTGACTTTACAAGAGGAAGAAGTAAGTAAATTTTGAAGAATTAAAATCTAAAAATTACACGAGAGAGAGGATTTTAATAATAATTATGGCGTAAACAGTCAAAGAGATAACGACTGCCGAGGAAGAAGACCTTTGTGCCCCTACATCAATCAGAGTCTCAGTTGCCTGTCCATTAGGAAAGAACAGAATGACGTGGCCGTGCCGAGCGACCACCTGTAAGCATCTACAGTGCTTTGATGCCAATGCCTTTATACTGATGAACGAAAAGAAACCCACTTTTATTTGTCCTGTTTGCAATAAACATTTAAAGTTTGACGACTTGAGTATCGACGGGTGAGAATTTACAAGAATTAAGTTAATTATGTTGAATTCCAATTTATTGGAATAAATAAATATGGATTTAAACATGTGTAGATACTTCATGGATGTCATTCAAAACTTGTCCATTGATGCTGGAAATGATATCGAGCTTTTTGCTGATGGTACCTGGCTACCTGCCATTAGAATTAAAAATGAAGTTGAGACCATTGGACCACCTGCTAAGGTACTGGCTTAATGAAATAATACCCTAAATGCAAGCTAAGATTTTTTTTTAAACTTGATTTTACATGAAAATGTTTCCCTTGACCTACTTTCAGCGTTTAAAACCGATGGAGCCAAAACCGGCGAACTTGAATGACACAGTTGATTTAGATGATGACATTTGCATTGTGGAGGAAGACGCTCCCACAGCGTCCACCTCCCAAAGCTCCAACAAAGCTGGTTCTCAAAAGGCCCAGCCGGAAGTCATTGATCTTATTGATTCCTCCGATGAGGAAGAGGACACTAGGCAGAGCAGCGGGGGTAGTACAATGGTATGTCAAGAGGAGTCAAAGAATGAGACTGAAAAAGCGAATCCAAACGCTGCTGCGGTAGACGATGATGAAACGGATGACGAGGACTCAATCGGAATTAGGCCAAGACGTAGGAAAGCTCGTGTGAATTATGTGGAAGACTCTTCTTCAGATAGCAGTACGTGTGTCCATCAATTTTTTACCCATGCTTTGTGAAGGGTTGGTTTTGCATGTATTTCATTGTGTGGCTATGTATTTCACAGGTTCAACAAACGAAGGCTCAGCCCCAGCAGTAGCACTTCGGAGTCCACAGCGCGAGCGCAGTCCAGCATGTATTGAATTATCAGATAGTTCAACCCCGTCTCCTGAACCTAGACGTGCCCCACCTCCTGCAACTGTGGAACAACAAAGGAGAGCATTTGCAGCGGTTGCAGCAGCCAATTTGGCGTCGTCATCTCCAACCCCATCCTCCTCCTCCAGATCTTCACCTCACGTGGCTCAGAACCCTCGATCTGGTAGTGGTAGCTCTACTACTCTGTATTCATCTTCAGTAAGTAGGGTTTAAGTGTGAAGCTCATGTCATGTCGCTTAGATAGAGAAATCATGTAAACTCCCGTCCCCACCTATATTCTTTTTCTTTCTACTAAAACAAATGGCTCTCCTTAAGTGTCAACTTTTGTATGTATTTTTAATACTTCTTTTTCGGTCTCACCTTCTAGTCCCACTAGACAATAATTTTGTTTAAAGACATGCATGATTTCTACGTAAATATTTCTCTCTTTCTGTATGAGTGTGGGATTATCATGTTACGTTGTGTGTGGCCTGTTGTGTTTGAGGATTGGTGGTGAGATGATCAAACTGTCATGGGAGGCATGTTCGAAAAGCTCGGAGCATTAATTCAACATTAGAAGGTGGTTTTAGTTTTAACACCGGTTTAATCATTGAATACTGCAGTGAATTAAATGGACACACGGGGAAAGTTGAGAGCAATTGCACTTCAAAACACAAACCGGAAGTCACAATAGGAAATGGCAGGCCATGGAGAAATACTAGCGTTCGAAAAGAACTGTAGCCTCACATAATATGACGTACACAAGTCCTACACTCAAATTTAACCTGTTCTAAAAGAACTACTTTGTAGCTATAATCATAATCTACCTAGTATGTATTTTATGTATTCTCACTAAAGACAGTGCAGTGTAGATACTTTTTCTGATTTACATAGTTTTTTATAAATTCTCTTAAACTAAAATTGGAATTCTGTAGAGAGATTCATGAAAATCTTTTTTTTAATCAAAATAGTAAAATGTATGCATCCTCTCTTCTGTCTGGTGCTTTTTCTAATAGGCGGCTACAACAATGCCAACAAATCCTGGGATTGGGATGGGGGGGCTACTTCATAGTTATAGTGCCACAACTCCCACCTATTTCACTCAGAGTACCTTCACGACATCAGTGTCATCATCGTCATCAGCCATTGCTTCACCATCTGCATCTTCACTACTATATCCATCCGCATCCTCCGCCACCTCTGGATATACTGCTTATGACGCTGCTAGGAGCAGCTGGGAAGCAGAGATGAATAGTTACATGTAAAAAATAACATCTTGAATTTTGTTGTAAATTCTTCCTCCTCTCGTCGTGTATTGTTTCGCTCTCTGTTCACTTCTGTTTTTTAGTTGTCCTTAACCGGATATTCCTTGTGTATGAGTTTCCCCTGTGGTTTTGTATGTCTGTGCATGTGGCTTTAAGACTAGGAGGTCGGTGTGTGCGGTGGTCATTATTATTTTGTCACCTTTTCATTAACTTTCACCACTTTATATTTACTAATCCACTAATTAATTACCTTTTTTTATTTGCGGTGTAATTTGAAAGGTATAAAAAAGTAAAAATTAAATGGGATCTCCTTTTTGTTTCAGAAATCCGGCAAGTTTTAGCCAAGTTGACTTGGGATATGACTACTTGAACGCTGCTTCTCAACATGGCTACGACCCACGAGCTGCGGGCGGTGGTGGTGGACCATATAACGGAAGATGGATGTAGTCTTGAAGAGAAATAAAAGTATCTTTGAGATGATATGATGGCCAGCATGTGTTTCGTATAGCAATTTAAGAAGTATTCAGTTGTAGAAGAGTTCTTTATAGTTACCTCCTTTAACATTAATTATCTTTTTACCTCTTTTTTGTGCGTTTTTTAAAATAGTTAAACTAAATTTGTTCCCAGTTCTTGTCATAGGGAAGCTTTTGATGTGTAAGAGAAGTACGTATATATTTTTAGAGGAGATGTGTGTACTCAGAAAGCATTTACGTGCTGATATTTGCAATTATGGTGCAATTTGTCAGCTTAAGTACAATGATAAGGACTACACGGCAAATGTAATGATAGTCAACTTTTTGTGTTTAGTTTAGCGTTTTTTGACATAATTTTTGTGAAACAGAATAAGTTTTTTGTGTATAAATAAAAATTGTATTTTTTAGTTTCAACTTTGCTTCCCTAGTAGGCTGCATGAGGAATTTGTATGAACGAATGCAAAGAGGAAATAAATGTCATTTTTTGTGTAAAACAGCAAAATATTATGTTTTGTACTTTTTTATTTAATATTTATTTGTTTCTACTCCGTAATACCCTGGTGGTCATTTCTGGAGGTGGTGACCGTCTTGGAGGAGTGGTCATTTCATCGTCGTCATCGTCAGAGATCATTGCTTTGGAACTTACAGTGACTTTTGCCTTAATTGTACGGAGTGTACCGGTGGCGCTGCTCCGCGTAACAGTTATTCTTTCGCTTTTTGTTGGGGAGAATTGGACGTGCTTTTTACTATCTTCAACTTTAACAATTTTCCAGTATAGGAGAACGTAACAGTAGAACATTCCAATGAAACAGTAGTCCGAGACGAACATCAGTGGTAGAAATGGATATCGTGGGAGGAAAGCTGGTCCAAGATTTTCAACAATGTAAACCAGTAAGAAACCAGCTAAATAGATGATTTCATACAATTTAAATTTTTTCAGGGGAATGAACTGAGATACAAGGCTGAAGTGAAGAATGGCAACGATAGCTTTTAAAACTACTTCAGTTGGAGTGAACAACAAGGGAAAGAGCGAGCAGGTTCCAGTGACTAAGGTGATGTAGAAGAGGTTGGGTTCGTGAAGAGACAAGAGAGCAAATGGAATCAGTACGTTTAAAATTGCTTTTTCGTGAACGTGGTAGCCAAACATGAATGATGTCCAACCAGTTGCTATTACACCTAATACAAAGTTTTCTTCTGTTGGCGTTCGCCATATTTTGTAAAGGGCAGGCTGTATAATACACAAAAACAAAAAATTGTGAGAATTCCGTATTCATTTGGGAATATTTTAAGCTATAATTCATATTTTTACTAAGCAGGGTGAATATACCAGCATGAAGGCGACAGTGAGTATAAATGTGTGGAGTGGCAGAATTTGGGGAAGTACTGATAAGGACGCTTCTCCAACCAATCCAGTCGTTACAGCACTCTTTCCTCGTTTCAGGACTGTAAGATCAGTTTAAAATTAAAAAATACTCTAAAATGGTTATTAGACATTGACATGCTAAAAACATTAAGTATGAATGTATTACCAATATTTAGAATCCAGTCAAGTGTATTGTACGCCGCCCAGAAGTTGGGTGCCCAATATGCATGGGACAAGCCACGCTGGAAGGGGAAAAGCCTTTTTAAAATCTAAAAATAACAAAAACTGATTTAAGTCTCCCATGCTAAATGCTAACATTGACTATCCGTTGTTTCTGAATAATAAATAACGTTTATGATTGCCTGTGGAATGTGTTGATAAAATGGGCCGAAGGACGCAGCCAACACAGAAACTCCAATCACTCCAAAGCTAGCCACTGACCCAAGAACTTTAACAATATTAAGAGGCTCCCCTGGTGGAACACATTTCCTCCTCAAAAAGTAAATCCCAAATGCAGGAGCGACATATAGAAAAATATGCTTGAAGTTTATCAATACCGCGAATATAAACGCACTTTGGTACAGCTTGCCCTGCAATCACAAAAATAACCTACAATTGCCATTCCATTCATTTACACTTAATTACTCTAATCACCAATCATAGTACCTCCAAAGCTGCAGCAATGGACAACAGCATAATTCCAAACAAAAATCCATTATACTGGAAATGCACATGGTCTACAAGAAACAATCCCCCATTTAGAAAAATTAGTATAAATCCAGTTTCCAGAGGCACTCTCGAACCTTCCCCTTTTCTCACCGAAGAAAATAGTACTTTTGAAGCACGACTACATCTGCAACTCCAAAATTTCATCAGTTTTAAAATAAACTCCAAAATTTCCAAACTTCTTTCTAAATTTCCTTGTTACCTTAAAACAGCATAGGCAAGCAGGAAGTCCACCCAAATCACAGACAACTTTTGGAACAAAATTGTGTTTGAACTGGCATAATTCAAATTTCCAATTTTGAGCATGTCCCCATCAAAGTATTTCGCCACATGGGACAAAATCCATTCAAAGTAGGCAAAGAAAGGCTACAAAAAATAAAACACGCATTAAAATACACTTCTTATCTTAAAACTAGATAAGCCCTTCTTATCATTGACACTCTACAATCGCTTACTTACAGGGTAGTCCAAAGTCCACTCGGAGGTGTCTTCATAGTACCACTTGTCCACGGGTAAGCTGTGCGTGATGGCCAGCCAGTTTCGGTGCACTTCAAAGTCAGTTGAGCGACTAGAATACAATAGGAATCCCAATAATTAAAAATCTAATCACAATAATTAATTAATTAAAATTCAGATACATATTTAAAATCTTACTATGACTTGAGCAAAAGTAGTTTCAGAACGGACACTCCAATCACAGCCAACCAGTAGCCAGCTGTGCTTGTAAATCCCCCTGGAGTCATCCTGGAATATCTTATCAGTTCAAGAATTTATTAACTGTTCGAGAAATTTGGTTAATATAAACAGCTTTTTTGATCCATGAGCTTGTCAAATATTTTTATGGAGCCAAAGCTTAGTCCGTTCCCGCTGCTTATTTTATGGGGCACGGTGAAACAACGCTATGGTTTGTTTACACAGTGTGTCTCGCGCCCATTCTAATACATATGAATGTTTCTAGTTTCTGGTTTCAAGATAATAATGATAATTAGACGGAATATTTATCATTTGTGAATTAATTAGTTAAAAATTATTTATTTAAAGGAAATTCATGAATAAACTTGCGTATTTAAGATAAATTTCAGTATAACATGTTAGATTGAGCTTATATTAACACCAATAAATATATTCGGTCAAAGACACTGTATTTTCATATATGATTGTTTTAGTGATTATCTTGTAATTATTGTCAGTTACAAAAAACTTGTCGTTTTTTGAAACTTCCCCATGTTCCTCCATCATTACCTCCTGCGATTGTAGATTAACCTTTGAGCAAAATTAGAAAGAATTAATATTATTATAAATTGTTAAATTTTGCATTAGTTTTTTATATGCAAAAACCAATTAGCATTTCTTACCGATTGATTTAGAGTCATGGAGCAGAGACGAAATATGGGGTCATCATAAAAGTGAATTATCGGAGAAGTAAGATGATTTTCCTCGATTTTATTCGTAGTGGCGGCAGAGTGGTTGGCAAACGCTAAAAAACTATCGAAAAGATAAATAGTTATCCCCATTTGTACCAAAAGGAGTAAACGGATAACCGCAAATGCAAAACTTTTTGTCATTTTTTTATACTTTATATTTGGCTATATTTATTATAAAGCAGACCTGCTTTCACCAGTGCAAGCCAAAGCAAACTATGGCAGTGATCTGCAACTTTTCACTCAAATATTATAAGAAGATGGCAACCATAATCCTACTGGTCTTCTGCGTATATATAGGTATTAATAGGATAAGATGATTTTGGAGTCAAATACATATTATGTATTAATTTTAACATCTTTGAGCTTTCCGTACATGGCATAACTTAATTTTTCTCAGAATTGTTTTCCCCTCTTATGTAATTTTGTAATACGTCAACCTACACGCTTGGCCATTGATCAGCTTGAGTTGCACAGAATAAAAACCCGATGCCCGATGATATACAAAACAATGGGTTACATGGAACTTTCTCTTATAACCAGGCGTTCGTATGTAAAAATCCTTTTAGTGTTTTTTTTTGTACAATGCAAATTGAAATGAAAGGATGACAAAATCCTTTTGTTAGTTTGAGATCACGCTTTGTCAACAAGAATATCAAGTTTTATATGTGAGGTTCCACATAAACCAAATAAATATTCTGTTAAATGTAAGTATTCGTTTTCTTTTGGATGAGTAGAAGAAATCAATATCACATAACGTGGGATTTTGGCTGGTTTATATTCATTATTTTGCATGTACATTGGACATGTATAATCAAATCCTGAAAAAATATCTGGAAAGTATTCCTGTTTCGTAGGAAGGAGGTTTGGTTTGGAGCATGGCATGTGAAGGTCAAAGTATTCCAGTGAATATAATATAATTTTGGGGGTATAGCATATCATTTTGTGTTCTGATATCTGCAACCTCGAAAGGATGAAAGTCCCACACAATTTGCGCACCAAATGACTGACCATATACATCACAATTGCCAATTACCCAACCTTCCTGACGGCACCTTTAGTATTGACAAAATGGAACATTATCATCTACATTTTGGATAATATGATAACCAGGGTTGGAATCATGGTTTATGTAAAAAAGATTTTTTACATGGACAAAACATGATTTAACATGGAAATATTTT
>JAHZNG010002413.1:0-10648 GCA_027744375.1 Orchesellides sinensis
TTTATATTAATTGCGTTTGGTGTCTTTAAAAATTAGAACTGATGTTTAAAATACTTCTATACAAATTCTGCATTAAAAATGACGTAAATTGATGTAATTTTCAGTTCAGTGGAGCTAAATCTTTTTCACGACTTTCTGTGTATTGTGTCGCTGGAGAACATATATATAAAGCTTTAATACAATACCGTATGTTAGCGATATACATATAAGTAGGCAAATGTGTCTATGTGCTCCTGCTGTTTCACGAAGAGTAAAATTTAATCGACCACAGAGTAAATACGTGATGGAAGGTATTGAAGCAAAGTAATATGATACATCTCTTTGCACACCTCATCCTCACTCTTCCATTTCTCTGTCTCTGGAATCACTTTATTTTAACACTTTCTCTCTAAATCCTTTCCTTTTATTCCATTAAATTTTCTACTACACCAGCTCTCTCACAAAATCCCTCCTGAAACATATTTCAGATTGACTGGCATGTTTTTCGTTGTTGTTAAAAGAGTAAGTGAAGCTCAATAATGTAAAGTTTTTGATGATGATGGTGATCGTGTATGCCTCAGGCGCACATCACGATCACGAGAGCAGTAGTAGTCCTTTAACATTTTTATATAGCATAAACTAGTCAAGTCCCGTTTTTCCTCTTTATGAACAACAATAACAAAAAGCAGACTGTATTCCATTTTATCATCAATAACACAGTCTCTTACTCAAACCTTTTACATTATTACATTACACTCTCTCCATTGCTGTGTATGTGTTGCTTCTTGAAACTGATGAAGTGAGTGCATTGCCTTCAAACTTTTTTTTTGGTTGAGTGCAACGTGTACAAACTGTGCTAGTACAGTCAAGCCACCACTTTGTAAAGAGTTTTGAAGAGAACGCATAAAAACTCGTCATGCTATATGCTTTCAATATGTAACTACATAATACACACGTTTACAACAATCCCGAATCTCTCTTTCCGTCAGTATGTTAAGCCATACTCAAACAGTGGATTATGTATGTACGCATTGTGTTCTGGCTTATGCACAGGTCCAAGCCATGGTTTGCTCTATAAAGTTTTATTGCGGATTTCATAGAGATTACTTTTGAGCGAGAGAGCTAGTGAGAGCATCAATTTGATGACATGACACTGTTTGGTTGAGCTAAATCCTGAAATGTCTAGTTATAACTAGATTTTACGGCAAGTACACTACTGGCTTGACTGTATATTTGCTGTAAATACAAATCAGAGGAAATATGTGTTTATGCTATACGATAGGCAAATTAACTCTCTTCATTTTTACCTAGAATTTTTTTTCATGCAATGTAGCCAAATAAGTAAGCACATATTATCTTAAATTTTGACTACTGGGATTCTATTGCAGTTCTTTAAAAAATACTGGATGTTGGCAGCATAAGAAAAACAAATACGAAATTCAACATATATGTTATTATGTTTTTCTCAGAGTTCAAACTTGATGATAAATGATGTCAACAACCACGTATGTCGTTACGCCTCACAATATCATCGGCCTGTTCTCTCTGGTTGCCTCCATAATCAATGTTTTAGGTTATCTGCATTGACATTTAACCCAAGTATAGTAGCGACCAAGAGGAGTGCCTCAGTTCCAGCCATGCATTTATATGGGCCACGAAAGAATTTCTTGCAACATAAAAAACACATTCCTTTCTAGACAAATTGGTTTTATCCGATTTGTTTTCTTTTTAAAAAACATATAATTGCTTCAGTCATCAATTAACATTTGACAAATTCTTTAATGTAAACAGCTCGTTGAGCTTGATTAGCCTGAGAGAGCTGGGACAGTGGGATATTTTCAATTGGATTATAAGGCCTTTACAAATAATATTCCATAAAGCACTTGTGACTCGCTCTTGCTTATTAATTTGTCGTCTATGACGCATGAACACTATGCGCTTGCTACTATCATAATACTTATCTCTCTCCCTTGTGTTATTTGTAAAAACATTATCTTATATTACAACTTACAAAATTTCACTTTGTATGGTTATTTTGCATTTGCATATCCACCATTATAATACATGCTTTATTTTGCATGGCATGTCACATGTCGCCTTTGTACTTGCATCGTAAGTTTCGTGTTCCAGTCAAATGCTCTTGTGAAAACGATGCGGTACGGTGTAGGAGCAAGAAAAAAATTGTAGCAAAAGTTTGATACATGGCCTGACACAAAAAAGACCACGGGGGACTACTGGAAACAGTGTATGTATGTAGATGTGTAGACATGTTATATGGAAATTGAAAGTGAAGGAGAGATGGAACAAAGATGCAAAACTATATAGGTGGAGGTGGTGGTTCACTTACATATTCCAAGCCATTCCACCGTGATGTGGGTGCCATACATTACATTCGCGATTCGTGTACAATTTTTTTTATTATTGAAAGTTAAAGTTGCGAGCTCGGTCGGTCGGTAGTAGAGTCGGCTCATGAATCAAACATTATCTTGTGACAGGGAACTCTCTTTTTCTTATCATGTCATGCATACATGCATGTACGCGATCTCTTACTAATAAAACGCTCGCTAAGATATATAACTCTTGCGTGAATGTACAATTTTGTATGTTTTATAGAATTCATCCATGAAAACGACTTAAGTGAATATCATAATATATTAAAAACTTGTCTATTGGATTGGAATGGATGGATGACCATGTTCTACATAAAACGCTTCTTTCCTAAAACTACATAATACAGTTTCTCTCTCGTCTTTGGTTCGCAGAAGAATAATTTCATACTTGGACAGATCAGTAACTGCATTAAAGGATAATATCCGCCAGGATCATATTCGTTTTTCAAAGAGGAAAGAAAAATGTAGAAGATGACACATTGTGTATTATATGTAGTACACTTTTATATATACTTTTTATAGGTAGTTTCAGGTCAATCCCTGTCAGCGTACATTTTCCACTTGGAAAAACTTACTTGACTTGTTCAACAGAAAAACTTTGTCTTTGCAATGTTTAACCATGCAGTCTTATGGCTATGCCTAAGTTGGTCTGTGGTTGACTTCATCGAGACAAAAATGTTTCGGCATTTGTCTTTGATGTAGCGCTTCTACTAAGTTTAATATGCCTTTTTATGCCGTCTTTATCAGAACAGGACAATCATCAACCTTATCATCATGTTAGGCAAATGCATAACTTTATTGCATTTAGCAAATAGATTTTGCCAGAGAGCGAGAGTGAGACAGAGGAATGAAAAGACAATTACGCCTAGTTTTGTACGACAAACGAAAAACTTGTTCATTTCCCATTTGAGCCGGAAATGAGTTAGGCTTTTCTGGAAGAATATGAATGTCGCCAACAAATGCATACAAATAATAAGGTGCGTGCTTCATCATTTTATAAAGAATGAATAATTTTTGGTGGCATGAGAATAAAAGGGTTTTTATATTGAAGATAAAAATCATGCAAAACTTAGATTATTACTGGAGAAGTAGGCAAATGAAAATGAAATTGCGTACGTAAATAGAAATCCTTCAATTTTCTCTTGTCGAAAACTATTATTATTATTATTACTCAAGGCTTGTTTAACCAGGGCAGAGTCTTATTGATTTCTCATTTCATTTTCTCCTCCTCCGTCTGACTGAACACACACCAGCAACCACCACCGCTTCCGAATCAACTGACAAGATTTTATCTCCTTTCCTTGGAAAAGGAGCGAGAAGATGAAGACGTGTGCTATGGCAAAGCCTATTAGATTGTTGAGTCTATGAATCATGTCATTTTTATCTGCCTCTTGAAATCCATTCATTTATCCAAGAAATTGCTGGTTTCAGGGTGTACAGTAGGTTGTTCCAGTAGCGGCTTCCTACAGACATGATATTTTTTTTCGAAATAATCATGTCATCACAATGTAATCACAATGAAGTAATAAAATTGTTCCTCTTACATCTTATGGGTTTCTATATGAAGAAAGAGTGGCTGATATTCTGTTTGCCTAATATCGTGTATACGACAAACAAGAAAAAATATACATGTCAGTTTGGGTGGTTGCTGGAGGTCTTGGACACATAATGGGGTTAGCCCTCCCATTTACATTGAATATATTTTTTATCCTATGTCTCTGTTTGCAGACTGACGATGATGATCAAGACAAGGAGACATGTCTGCATTAATTTCTTTCTTGCTAAGAATACCTCAGTTAAATTTTTTTAAACATGAGCAGCAAACCCAGCAACCTTAGCGCTTTTCATTATAACAATTTTTCCTAGTTATAATAATAGCACTAAGTCCAGAGAAGAAATTAATGTGCTGCCATGCGTTCAAATACACTCACTATCCCCGGTTTTCTACTAATGTATTAGAAATTTACCGGCTATTATGCATGCATCCTCACAAAGTCACATCATGTCACAAAAAATATTAATGTGCATTCGTCGTTGCGTAATGGAAATTTAACCGTGCTAATTTTTTTTCTTTACTACAGATTTTGTAAAGCATATATAATGTCTCTCCCTCTAGCATAAATAATCATGTCTGAAACCATGTACATTAGAATTTTGTGTGTGAGTAAAGCTACATCATTAGTTGTGTGTATGAAATTCAGAATACTATACACAACTGGCAAATTATAATTACATACAACGAAGATACATACAAGCTGATAGTGCAATTTAAAAAATTCTGTTGCCTGTGATCAGTATAGGAGGCTAATACCTATATTAAAATGAACTCCCTCTGTAATCATACAATTCCCCCTTATCTCATACCACCATAAAAAATGCCAGTCAATGTGTTAACTTTTATTTGAAGGATAATCATTTAAGTGGATAATATGTACATACATACAGAGATCATCACGCTTTTGGAGTTTTTTTTACCGGCCGGCTTATTGCAAATTATGTGTGTGAGTGTGTTATATTGTATGCATATGACCTGGTTTTCCTAGATTAGCAATCCAGTGTCAAAAACAACACTGCTCATGATAAAAGTAACCAGGAATCTTCTGAAAAGGATGAATAGTAATCAGGTTTATTACATGGTATCAATCATGTGTGTTCGTATTCATACCATGCTCATTATTCCATTACATGCTCCAACAAGAACGCTCACAAGGCAGAATTTTACTACAGTCCAGTAAAAATACTTTTGGATTTTAGTAGTATGTCAGTATGCATACCTGAATTCTTGAACAGTCAGTCAGAATCACAAAATAATGATAATGATAAGTAAACATAATTTTTTTCTCGGGTTAGATCAAACATTGTGTGTATTTTATTTACACATGCTCACGAAAACTTATTATCAAAAAGTAAATTGAATGTTTGATGTAACTACATTTTCAAGATGATTGTTCAAAAACGTTCAATATTCACCTGACAATGTGATGGAAGGAAAAGGTCTGTAATTCACATGCATTTTTTATTATTTGCTCAAGTCAAGATGCAAATACATTGAAGCCGCATTAGCATGCATGCCACGACAATTCCTACAACAAATTTTTGTTTGTCATTCGTTTGCCATTCCATAAAGTATTCTAGACTCTTGACTGGAGCCTGTGTTATAGTCATGTATATTTTAAAGAGTGTAACCGTTTTTTATCGTATACACATGTGATTTACACTGAAGCATTGTTTAAGCATAAAACGGTTGGTTTATAATTACTTGACATTTGTACATATATTGCTGTATATGTGCAAATTTAAAAAGCATATATAAGCACAAAAGGAACATTTGGCATGAATTGTACGCTTTGTTGGGCTATTTTTCATATTCTAATTGCATTTCTGTACTTTAGCTTTATAACGTACATTATCCTAAAGGCATTATCATGTATCTCCAGTGGCTCCTGTACTTGACTGTAGCTGACATATCATGATGATGTTTCAAAGTAAGGAGAGAACACCTAAAGGCAATTCTTGTAGTAGTGTGATGATATATTTATACACGCATAATACATTCATGCGCTCATTATCGTCATTATATTGCACACACATTTTATACAACCGCAATGATGATAATGATACGGTAATGTGAAAAAGTGTCTAGTTTGCGGGGGCATTGCTCAAAACTTTTGAAATAAAGATGAACCTGCTGCTGGCATCTATGCTTCTGTAATATGTTGAATGCCGGTGAATAAGCTGCTGTATACAAAAACAATTTTTATATATGTTGATGAGTACGTACATACTAGTGCAAGTATAGTTATGTACATACAGAATGGAAAATCTGACAAGACCCAGATAGGACCGGTCTCTTGTATTATTCCGACATGAGTCTCATCAAAATCATGGGACTATGACGGTGATGATGTTGGATTGGTTTGGTATATTATTCTGAAAGAAAGACAGGGTTGCATGTGTCTGCCTGCATATATTATTATTATGCATTATAATATTCTATTTTCTTGGTTTTGAATACGATGATGATGCTATGAATGAGCACTTGTTGAAGAAATAAAATATTGTATACCTTCTCTCGCTTATTGCAACTTTGTAAGGTTATACACGCAATATATATAAAAGATGCTTCCAGATGTGGAGAAAAACAAGGAGAGGAAAGAAAAGTGACAGTTGTTTTTACTTTTGTGTATATTATTTGGATAGATAGAACCTCCTGAAAAAATCGCGTGTAGTTAAAGGATTGTAAAATAGTGGTTTTACAGGTTGTTTCGTTTTCTTTATATTTTTTTCTGGTGTGTTGATTATTGTGTAGAAACTTGTCTGCCATTTTCCAGCTGCAGCATAGTATAACATTTTCCATTAAAGATTTTTATGCAGCCATCATCATCCTTGTATAAAAAATACATATACGAATTCATTGTACATTGTGTAAACCGACCAACCACAAATGCGAATACATGAATGTATTATAGCTTTAAGAGCGTTAAAAAATATGGGTTTTAAAATAGCAAGTAGGCATTACCCGTGTTAAAAAACTGCAGCTCATAAAAAAAGCTTTAAAAACTTACATAAGCCTAAGCCGTGTGGTGCTGTATGCGAAGAAGAGTATAGAAGATATGTACATAAGAAATATGCTATTCGTGCCGTTTTAATAAGCTTTGTTGCTATAAGCATTTCCACTTAACGATTTCATTTGCCATGCACAAGAGAGCCCGGCCTAACCCTATCTTACATCTTGCGAATGTAACATACCTACATACATACATATTAAAAACATAGCGTAAATAGATTTTTCTTGTGCAAAAGTGCTCTGATTCAATTTCTGCTATATTCTCCATCTTCTTCTTCATCATCATCGTCTTCTTGTGACAAAAGTGATCTTGAGCTCTTGGCTCATTCTCAGATAGGCAAGGCACTCGGCTGCTTGTTTGTGTGGAAGCTTGTGCGCTGTTGTTAGTTCCGCTGCTTGTGTTTGAAAAGAAAAAAAAACTCTTTCGTTTACTTCTTCTTTTACTCTGATGTTGAGTTTTTTCATTTTAGATTCGTTTATAATATAATATTACGTTACGTGTATATATAATTTATTAAGTTTAAAGTAGTTGTTGTTCTGGTATGAACGAATTTTGAGTGAGTGCGGATTATCACAGTGCTATTTTTCTATATACACATTCCATCATCTTGTTTTCCTTTTTTAAAGTTACTCATTCACTGGAATAAGTTTTTTAGGGTAAACTTGATAAAGTCAAGAGTATCATCTTCTATGTTGATGGTGCTGTGACCTGACCTCAAAGATTCCAATACATACTTACAGAGTGTTCAGTGATTATTATATACTGTCTTATAGTGTAATAATCTAAAGCAGATTTCCAGTGGAATCCAGATAAAAAAGATATCTGACAGTATTCTCAAAGTGCTCAAAAAAGGATCAATAACTTATTTTCCTTCATCTTTTTTACGTAAGCAGAAAAAAGCTTAAATAAATGTCTTATTTGAATACATGTGCAATTTTATACAAGGAAAACTTTGAATGTGAAATGGAATAAAATTTAAGCCGGTAAAAAAATGGGTCGCGGCAGGATTCCGTCATATATCCAATTCCCTTGAATAATAAGAAAGACGAAAATGCATGCAAAAATCTAAGCTAGGGTTAATATTATCACATCGTCGTATTATTTGGTAGCTATATTCTCCCTAGTTATATGTTATATCGGAATAGGAGCCAAAATCGGGTAGAGTAAAAGACCGAAGCGGTGTAGGTGCTTCTGTTGCTTCCTCAAGTACATCCTTTTTTATCCGTGTTCCGTTCTAAATAGGCATAATGTAATTGAATACTGTATGGTATCTCCGCACAGCAAAAATGTACCTTTTTTCAATTCCTTCTATCCTATCTCATTCTTTAGGTTTCTCAGAAATATTAGTCATCATTCATGGAATCTAAGCATTGCCTCAGAGGAGTCCATCACAATAATCATATGTATTCATGTACTCAATCTGGAATTATTTTCTTTTCTTTATATACACAAATACATGTAGTACTTGCACCCATTCAATGAAGTGATTACTTGTTTGATTTTTTGGATATTTTGTCAATGTTATCGAAGTTAGTATATGTATACACAATACACAAATACAAATCATTTATTTTTCTCGTTATAAATTATGCGTATACGTACCCCCTTCACACAATCAAAATGATATGAAGCCTCTTTCATGATTTTTCTGTTTGGCTTCAATTAAACTTGAACAAACACATTTTCAGAGCCAGCAAAGTGCGATCATTCTTTGAAAGCCATTTTGATCGGATTTTAAAGTCGAAGTCGTACAATATGTCATCGGATATTCGATACAGATGAGGTTTAAATGGAGAGATTTAAATTCATACAATAAAACTTGGCTGTCATGTTACTTTTTGTGGAGAACTCCATTAATTTTTTTACCCATATCATTGTTATCGGCCTTTTTGTCACCTTACCATTGCGTTCCATTGCATTCTTATTACCTCTCACGTGTCCACTGGTATTCCACCTACAAGATACAATGTTTTAATAGAAATATATGGCTTGGACTTGTGCGGTATTTTGATTTATAGCACACATTAGTATTATTCACCAAAATGACTCCTGATTACCTTAGATTACACATAGCCTTGACTTGACACAATTATCTACTTTACTTTTCCATACATGCTTATCGCAACGAGTGATTATCAGGAAAATCTCTCTGTTTACGTTGCACTTCATCATCATCTCCGAAATCCCAGTTACATCGTTGAATACACCGTGTAATTCTGCGATGCTTATGTACTCCTATGTAATTCCAGCCATTTCCAGTCCTTAACGTTTCCACTACTGGTCTGGGCTGTCCAGAGTTAACTCTTAACAAAAATCCTTACGTCTTTTTTCCGCTCACTTTACAATAACCACTTGAAACCAAGTGGAATGGACTGTGTAGCTGCTGCTGGACTGGAGGTCAGTATTACTTTCTAATAAAGGGAAAGTCGCAAGTGTTATAGCATACATACTATTAGGCATTGTAAAATCTTGAGAGGTTTCATCACACTCATCCTACTGGACTGAAATCCTTCTTTTTTTCAGTCGCTCACTCAGTCAGTGGTCGAGCTTGGTTGTCGGCGATTGCTTCGTGTGTGGTTCAGTGGTGAGAGGTGTGTATATTAAGGTGTACATAGTGTGATATCTTAATATGATTCAGAAGGTAGGCAGTGTTCCATTGTAATATAAATATTTTTTACTTCATTCATGATACACATGACACATTTGGCAAGTATCTGTGTAATAGGATATTTTCGGGATTTTTGGGGCTTCCTAAACAATATAAATTTTTTCTTGTTACACGACACGGCTTCAAATTTTTCTTTCTGGCTAGCTCAAGGCAGAAAAGCTAGGAAAAGCTGATTAGCGAGAAAGACATATGACACAATAATCCGTCTGTCTGCTAAGTATACTCCTTCTGCTCGCTCTTTACAAGGTTGGAGTTGCAGAAGCATGCCTATTTTTTATTGTGCGAATTGGAAGAAGCCAGTCTCCCACTAGTTTTTCTTATTATCTATGGAACGTGGCTATAATAATATATAACTCATTCATTTCATTAAAAATATGTTACGGTAATACTAATAATACCCACACAAATACTGTTTGCAGTCAGCTCTATTGTGGGCAAGGTTAGCGCATACATTTTTCCATTAGGAAATGAAAATAAGAAAAAATTCTTGCACGCGCTGGCTTGCCAAATATTACATCTTGACCGCAACAAAACAGGCGTAACGTAACGTATATGGTATTGCACATGTAAAAAATCTTAATCAAATCAGTTTCATACACATAGGTACGCATTTATTATGTGTGTGTTATGTACAATAAGTAACTTTTTTTGGTGCGATGCAAGAAAGAAGAGGTTCTTGTCGTGTATACGCATTAACGGTACATTACGACGGTATGCTGCATGACATGAACGCATAATCCAAGCGAGTGACCTACTTTTATTCATTCCTCTGCTTCCTTCTCCTTCACCCTTCCTTTAGTACGTTTTCTCGTTATTAGTACTTTACTCGTATTTTTCCATACTGGTTAGTGCACAGATATACATAATGATAATACAATAATATTATTGTGAAAATGTCACCCTTAAATCATCACATGTCCCCTGCAGCCTTGGCCTGGTCCCGCAGTAACCCTTTCTGTCCGTGTTTTTCATAGGGTTTATTTATTCCTACCGAAAAATTCACTTTCCATTTTGTATATCCACAGTTTATTTTTAAAGCTGTA
>JAHZNG010002415.1:0-19743 GCA_027744375.1 Orchesellides sinensis
CACCCATGGCCCAGAATAGCCCCATGCGGCCCAAAATAGGCACCCTTTAATACAAAATAGCCGCCGGGAACTCTAAGGACCCAATATGACACCTGGTACTCCTGGGCCCCAAAATGGCCCGTGGCACCTTGTGGGCCCTAAATGGCCTCCAAGCACACTATAGACCCAAAATGACCACCTGGCTTCCGGAGGGCCAAAAATTGCCACCCGCCACCCTGGGGGCTAAACCTTGTCACATGACACCCTCGAAGTCAAACCTGGCCACCTGGCGCCTTCTTGGTCAAAACTGGCCACATGGCACCCTATGTGTCCCAAATGGCTGACACCCTGGGGACCTAAACTGGTCACTTGGCACCCTAGGGGTCAAAACTGGCTACCTGATACCCTAGGGGTCCCAAATGGCTAACTGGCACCATAGGGGACCCAAACTGGCCACTTGGCACCCTAAGGCCCAAACTGAGCACCTGGGCACACTGAACACCCACAATGTAATGGGTATTAGCCTATGTTTGGCAACCTACATGCGTTTGTAGTATGCTAAATTCTACTAGTTTTACCCTCCCTATCTTGTCCATGTTGTTTTTCAAAAATTTCAATTTTTTGTGTGCAAAAGGTGTATTAGGTCATTAAAAACAGCTACTAAAAATCTTAAGTCTTTATTTTATAAAAAAAAGATTTTTTCGGGATAAAAACTTTTGCCTGTGACATTTGTCACATAGCTTTGTATTTTACGGGTTTTCGCCGTTTTCGGTATTTTCCAAAGCATCTAAAAATGTAAAGTAAAGATTTAGTTATAGTAAGCAGCAGAATTCGAACAACAAAAAATTGACGAAGGCTTTAATCGTAAAACTTCAAAAGCAACATATATCCGACTTACATAGTCAAAAGAACATTCATCGAAACATGCACAAAACTACTTCAGGAAGCTAAAAAAATCTTATTTCTTTTTATCTTTGTTTGAAAAGGGATTAGAGTTTGTTAAGTTTCCGAAACAAACTTTTCCATTATTACATGTGCCATCTCTCTACTGTCGTTATATCACCAATTTTGATTACTTTGACATTAGGAGATAATAATTCCTTGCATGCTTGGTCGGATGGAGAAAATTACGCAGTTCATGTGTCTTCTAGTTTGTGTGTTGCTGTTCTACAAATAAATATTCTTAAACTATCGCTCATGATTCTGAAGTATTTTGTTTCAAACTGCCCGTAAGGTTGATTAAATCCTAGTCTTGTTGACGTTCTTCATCATTAAACTGTCATACGTAAGCCATAGCTTGTCACAAAGCTAACAGTAACTTCATTTTACGACATGATGGTACAGTTTGCATGACTGAATTGTTTATATGTATGGAGACTCAACCATACTTCAATAAGTGTTTTGTTTCTCAACTTGTCCGTTCTAAGCATATACCTATTTAAGTCATAACATACCATTAAATACAGATGCACCAAAAACTTTGCACTAAAAATTTTGTCTTCGTTGTTGTTGTATTTGTACTCATACATAGTTAGCTCAGCATAATTCCTTGTGTTTAGTAATATGCCAACAAATATTGGTTGATTTACGCATTTTATATGCCCATACAAAACGGACTTAAAGTATATCTATGTAGAACAAATTGACAATTTGCGGAAGCAGATGTTAATGATATGAAAAGATTAGAAAGATGTCGAAGAAATTATATTTTATCGTATTCAATGCGCCTTGAATGTATTAGTTGGTACCACACTGTTTTTTTTATAAACTAACAAACTAAAGGTCAAGGGTGTTCTGTTATCTTTCCCCTCTGCAAATATACATTCTCAAAGAATTTTTTAGCTGCTTAATGCTACTTAATGCGTTGAACCATGTCTTGGTGCATGCATATTGATTACCTTGGACCGTTCCTAATCTGTTTGCGAGATAGGATTAGGCTAGTACTCAATTCATTTCTTTAATACAGGCGACCAAGTTTATGTGGTAAAATTACACTTGGAATGTGTAGATTTATGGTACTTGTGACATTTATGTCTGATTCATTATCATCATTATACATGTATACTCAAAGTGTTTATAGTTGTTCAATACAAAGCTAACCCCAAAGCAAAGTAATAATTATTATGGTAATAAATACAAAAGAGGGAAAGGTACATAAGAATGTATGCTTTTCTTGGAATCTACTGTTTCAAAACTGAGTCCATTAGCCAAAGGTAAAATTGATTTTATATGACATACATATTAACGTAGAGATGGGGAAACCATAAGAGAAGCCAGTGGAGGCGACGCAAAAGGTACGGGACGTAAGTTTATTAATAATCTTTTTTTGTAAAGGATAAAGTACAAAATACCTATGCATTTTTGTATGCATGTAAATATATCACAAGTAGCAAGACGGATTACGGATATGTGATATGATATCCACCACATCGCTCAAGCTACCTCTACATGTAATGAAGTCATTCAACGATGCAACACGAACTATTATTATTTTAAGAAAGACAAGCGGAATCAGGAAATTTAAGCATCATTATGATGAAATGTTCTCAGTGTCCATACATTTTTCAAATGGACAGTATGGGCCAAGTTCCTTTGAAGGAGGTATATATGTACATGAACGTAATACACCAGAAATATATATACGTACATGCCTAATTATAATGGTGTACGAAGTTGAAGCAGTGTTTCTGAGATTTCATAAAAAAGAAAGAAAAATATTTATCTACAAAAAATATACGTATTCCATGACCATTCCAAGCCAGGCCCACAGTCACGACAAAAATTTGTTCATGTCTAGTTCGACAAAGTGTCTTGTACTTTGAGATTTTACTCTTCTTTACGCAATCAGACACATAATATATCCTTCGTTTTTTATTTATTCTATTTTTGCCTGTGATACAGACACATTACTTTTCGATGAGATCTCCACTTTGCGTTTTTATCAGTGATTGACAAATATCCCACAGAAATATAAGTTATTGTGATTTGCAAAAACTGCTTTTCATTTCGCCATCGTACAAGCACCTGCGAAGGTTAATGAGAAATGACGTGCCTCAAGAACCTTTCGGGTCATCCCCAGGTGTTTTTGACGTTCTTGGTGTTTGCCTTCGTGTGTAATCAGGCTTATGCTAAAGTAATTGATTTCAGCTTTCCCAAGTGTAAGGATTCTTTTCTCGGAGATACGACAGAAATTCCTACCAGCTTAATATCAAGTCAAGATGTGGGAAACACGACATCAAAACAAGTTACAGTAAAGTAAGAATTTCTCCATGTTTTCCATGAATTTCGCATGCCAAATATACTAAAAATTTTCAAGTAATAAAATCTTATTTTATTAAAATATCTCTTGGGTCTGGTATGTATATGTAATTTTTCATCTTGCAGGTTAACAGAAAACAATTTACTTTGCGATCCAAAGAAAGGGCGTCTAGTAAGTTTGCCAGTCTCCCTTCACGATTTTCATGACTTTACACAAGTTTTAACCTTGTTTAGCAGTGGTTACCTCCTACATGACAAGATTTATTACTCTAGGGAAGACTTCTGTTTGCAAAAGTGAGTTTTTTTTTACTAAGATTAAACAAAGAACCTAATTGAAATGAAGGGAGAAGTGCAACAAGTTGTGTAGGCATACATATGCATGCTATTTGGAAATATGTATGAAAGTCTAACAACGTTGCGTCACTAAGTTTCATATTGGCATTTTCCTAACTTGCTCATCTGTGTTTTCACAGCGTTTCGGAAATAAGCAACAGTCCATTTACTATATCCGTGAAAGTTTGCGAGTCGTCTTGCTTTACAGGGAAAGATGCTTGCATACAAAAATGCTGCGAACCGGGAAAAGTGTGGGACTTAAAAAATTATGCCAGAGGTGCTGGAAAGCTCTCTTGTAAAGATCCCGGGCCCAAAAGATGGGAACCCGTTCTTTATAACAACAAGTATGATAGAATGGATGTTGAAGAGGCAGGGAAAGTTAATTTACTTTTCAAGGACTCCCATCCAAAACATTTTTGCGAAGACGGAGGGTTTTTTGTTATGACCCTTAAGGACTACGATGGGATGGAGGCATCTCCGTACGTTAAAATATGAATAACCTAACAATTTAACAATGCAAAGAGCGTTGGTACTAACATGTTTTCAAGTCTGACATTGTATTCTTGTGAAATTGTTATGAATATTTTTCAGGTTCCGAGTTTTGAAAGATGGAAATGTTGTAATGAAGTTGGGTAGAAACTATTGGGAAGAAGTTCCATCAGATATGTATTGTGTTGACGGAGCGATGAACTTTATTCCTCAAAATATCACAAATGAGGTAGGCCAAACCAACTTCACAGGGGGTTTCTCAGGAAATGAAGGCGACACTGTGTTGCTAGTTTGTACGGGCTTCCTGGAGGATCCGGACACTTCTTACACTTCTGTAAGTTCCTTAATAACTACACTGCCGACTGCCGACTGAAATACATATAATTGGTTCGTTGAGCAATTCTGATTAATGCAATCATGCGTAACGAACCTGCTGAATCTGTTGTTGATTTACATAGGTAGTCTTACGTGAACAACATCTCGAAAAGAATATTTTGTATATTGCAGGGAGGTCCTAATTTGCTATACGTTATTGCTATGTCGGTTGCTTCCGTTTTTCTCTTTATGACCGCCGCTGTGTATATCATTCTGTGGAAGCGTCAAAATCTTCATGGTTGGACATTTCTAGGATATATTTTGTCGCTTCTAATGACGTTCGTTTTTTTGAGCATGGCCCATTTGTTTTCCGATGGATTACACAACTGTTTTATTATAGGTATTGGGAGGGACAGTAATATTCATTCATAAAGGGATGTTTGAACATTCTGCCTGGATCCTTTTTCCTGCAGATATCATGTCCCTTTTTGAATGATTGAGATACCTATATATATTACGTGAGTGGGCTAAAGTAATGGATTTTTATATGTCGCATGTTTTAGGAATAGCGTGTCACTTTTTCTTCCTGTCAACCTTCACTTGGCTCACCACAATAAACTTTGATATTTACTGGACTTTCAGGTTAGAAAATATTTTTAAAGTATAGCATTTTAGTAAAACTTGACATGCACGCTTCAAGTCAGTCACCAGTCACAAAAACTATCTTTACGACGATTTCACAATGGGAAAAATGGTTGTAGCCGCATTATAGGATTTCTTAGCCGCAGATTTGTGTTGTGGCATCTACAATCCATGTTTTACTAAAAAGATTTTCTTAGCCTCAAAAATATAATATTATGAAAATATGACATTAGCATATATGTATCATTATACCACAGTTGGTTTTATGCATTTATTTTGCTACATCCACCATTTATGGAAAGAATACTCAAATCTGTGGCTAAGAAATGACTGCTGAGAAATTCCCACCCTTTCACAATTCACAAGTATCATTCAAAACCATCACATTTTCCTAACAAGCTACTGTTCCGTGTGAAAGCATACAATACTGTTCGTATTCGGTAAAATTCTGTATAATACTACTCATACACACGTTAGTTAGAATATTTTTTGACAGGCTTGTTTGTTTGCTTTTTACTAATGAATTTCGGTTTACCGAGGTAAATTTTGAAAAAAAAATCCTTTTGCACTTTCTCTTATCTCAAAATACCTTTCTACGAAAAGGCAATGCACGTGACACGTGACAATATGGCAATAATACATACTGTGAAAAGCTAGCAACTTGATTACACGTGCATATTAATACGGATTTAATTTAACTATACATACATGTTTACTTGTAACGTAACAGGTCCCTGAATCCTAACCCTGGACAAAAACCAGAAATTATACGCTTTTTATGTTACTCCGTTTTTGCCGTTGGCGTTCCAGTCATCATAGTATCAGTTGGTATTATCCTGGATGAAATATACGGGTAATATTGTTAAAATTGAATATCATTTTTATTAGATTAGGAGGCTTCATTTATTTATTTGTTTACGAATGTGACATTGGTAAAGAGAGTAAGGATGAAGGATGGTTGGTTTTTATTAAAACTAGGGATGATCCTGAGAGTGAAGTTATAATACCACGATATGGGGTAACTCGATGCACAATGGATCGCTCTGCTGACTTTCCGTATCTTTTTGGACCCGTTGCTGTCCTTCTTACTTGTAATCTTCTACTTTTTGTTACAACTCTGTATCACATCTACAAAAGTCGAAAAGTTACCAAATTGAGTGGAATGAAAAGGAGTATGTTGAAGCACAAGTAAGCTAAGACTTAAGCTTTATTATTTGTATTTTTAGTAATGCAAATGCATAATAGTAGTGAAGTATTAGTAGAAAATCGAACATGAAGAACCGTTTTTGAGATCATTTTAACCGTTTACTTTGCAGAATCCGATTTTTTGGCAAATTATTCATACTAGCAGGAGTGACATGGATATTTGAAGTGATATCCTGGGCTTGTACTGATCCACAGAAACCAGTACATTGGATTTGGAGGTTTCTCGACATAGTTAACATTCTACAGGCTATTGCAATTTTTGTGGTGTTTGTATGCAATCGAAAGACATTGCATGAATTGTCAGAGAGGTTTCCTTGTGTGAAAAGTACGTTCTTGTTTTTCATAATCTTTGTGTGAATATCTATCATGTTTTCAAATTTAGCACGTGTTTGGACTGCCAAATGAAAGAAACCTTTTGATTACAAGTATTTTTTCTCTTGATGAATGTCTCTAGGAATTTTCTCGGTTATTGAAAAGGCTTCAGGAGTTGCCACGAATTCTCCCAGAAGGCCAAGCAACACTCATGTTTCATCAATTTTCGATGTTCCAGGCCTTGACACAATAGAGTTAAGCTAGAAACGGAGAGAAAGTTTTCTAAAGAAACTCGCCGCATAAAAACCAGTAAATGGCAGATCTGATGAGAGAAACGGACACCTTTTCTTTGTAGATAAGTGACAGAACTTAGCAGTGGCAAACCTTAAAAATAATGATCTCCTATGAAAGAAAAGTTTGTGTGTAATTTAGTTAAGCGCAGGTTCGCCTGTATGACCTAAGTTTACCAAGTTTTATGAAGGTGCAGCTGGAATGTGTTAAAGATTATTGAAAATGAAGTGGTTTTTCTTGTAAAAAGTTTGAGACTTTTAGCAATTTTTTAAAAATGTTTTTACATGTATATTAAGTTTGTTGACTCCTATGAAGGCGTATGAGGAAAAATGATGTGTGCGCGTGTTATTATAAGTTTATAGCTTGTAAAAGGAAGGTTTGGTTTTAAGATTCAATGTCTTTCAATAGACTACGCACAGAAGTAATACAAAAATGTATGCGTACAAAATTATCATTATGACACTAACAAATAAGAAATAAAGATATCGAAAGAATAAAATGACATTCACAAACATATATAACGTATCATATCACTGGAGATACGAATATTATATGTTCTGTAGTGTTTCAGTTAATTTGAAAAAAAAAAACCAAAAGTATCAGTTGAAAGTTGACACTTTCAATGCATTCATTACCACATTCGGTTTTGTGTACAGTGTACACCTATGTAAAAACATGGTTATTTAAGACATTATGTGGGTTTGAATAATGTATGGGTCATGTTTCTAATGTTTGACTTTGAATAACTTTATTGTATTACAGTTGCTGAAATTCAATTTACAATACTAACGAATACTTAATACTTCACTATGAATGCTTTCCCTTTTGCTTTGAAATACAATGCTAAGTAATTGTATGCTGACAAGATACTTTCCACTTGTATTGTGGTGACAAGCTAGTAGTTCATGTGTCTTCGTATTTATATTTTATTTTACAACATGTTTCGTTTTGTTTTGAAGTTGTATTTGGTTACGTTTACCTGTTACAGCCTCATACAAAAGACTCTTCATTTCATTCAACAGTCATTATTCATTAGGCCTAGAATTTTAAAGAAGCAGCTAGAAGAAACATGTCATAACATAACAATTCATTTTCCAATAGCGTCGGATTTATGTAATGCTCTTTATTAAATCTCTAATACACTCATAGACTGCAAACAAGATTTGTTCTCCATTCCATTTCACTAATCCATAATCAGTATTCTCTGATAGAAAAATCTTGCAAAACTTTTCCCCGTACCCATGAAAATGAAAATGTTGGAGGGAAGGAAGTATTAATCTATCCTATCCTAAAGTTCATAAACCTTCTGGAAACATGAGGATATGTACCCATGCAGGAATGTAGTTGAGCAATGTCAGCTAAGTTTTAATTAACTCATGTGAATACAAAGTTATTGCATATATAAACCACACCAGAAATGAATTTATTGTATTAGATCCAAAGTAATCGTAGGATTAATTAAATGTTTGAATTTTCATAGGATTGCTAAAAAAGTTCATTGGTTATCAGATTTTACTTTTACTGGTGTAAGTGTAAATTATATTCTCATGTAATTTATATATTAGCAGATGACTGGCTTATAAACCCATTCATTTACATTTTTCTTTCAATGTTTTCTATTCAAATATGAAATAATTTATACTTCTCGCATTTATAGTAGACAAGCTTATGGACTTAGATATGAACCAATACGAAGTATTTTTAGATAGAGTATAAAATACAATTTATTGTGAAATGCTGTTTTCGATATGCGAGCAGATTATGCAGATTCGCATTACACACGTCCAGTTGACATTGACATTGGTACACCCAGTACTGCACTATCAAAAGTTAGACAATTGCAGCAATTAAGCTAGTTCTGTAGAGCGCTCATTTGTCCTTTGTTCTCATTGTCAACAGAAAAAATTATACTTCAGCTGAATCTCTGTTATTAAATGATTACGTTGCCTGAAGTAAAGATGCAAAACACAAATATGTACTCCTGTGCTGTGGAGATGTCTTAAATGAATGCTTGTGATTTTCCTTTTCAATAAAATAGAGGGTCGGTCATCTGGTCAGACCAGTATTCAATGAAAGATGTAGTTTAAGTGGTATCAAGGTCACTTGAATTCATTCTAGTTTAATCAAATTGGATGGCCGTCATTATGCGCTGTGTGGTTCTTTAACTGATTGCTTTAACTTATACATATAGGATGCATTATATTATATCAGCAGTATGAAGCAATGTCTTTACTCTACACATTACACAGTTTTCAAGACAGCCACAGAGCAGATTCCAGTCAAAAAAGTCTGGAAAAACATCATTCTTATGCATATAACGCGCATGTAAAATATTATGCAAATATTACACGTGCGTGTGGATGTCAAGTCTTTATGATTATAATTACAAGTTACAATTTAAAAAGTTAAAAGCTACAACAGAAGGGTGCTGGATAGAAAGGATTTCAAAAGTACTTTTATGGGAACTTTTGAAGAAGTGATGCTGTGAATATCTTATTGTTTGAACACAATAGTAAATTGAGTCAGTGTCAGCAGTCAACAGTTTCCTTTCCGAATTACTTCTTGTTTTCTTCAGAAAAGATGAGTTTAGCAACACAATCCCCATTAAAATACAGAGAGCGTGAAAAATGGGACAGGAAAATAGAATTTATTCTGTCAACTGTCGGATTTGCCGTGGGACTTGGAAACATGTGGCGCTTCCCTTACCTTTGTTACAAAAATGGCGGAGGTTCGTTACGGGTATACATTAATTCACTTTGTACAAAGTATTTTCAAAAAAATACTGAGACGTCTGTTAAATTAAAAGTTATGTGAATATTTAGTTTTCAATTTATTTAAAATGGTGAAAAGTAACGTTTAAATGATTTGTTATGTTAGCGTTACACTAAAGTCTTTGTCTTGGTGTAGGGGCTTTCCTTCTTCCATACACCTTTTGCGTGCTAGTCGGTGGTATCCCAATGTTCTTCATGGAAATTGCACTGGGTCAATTTACCAGCCAAGGTGGGATTACAGTTTGGTCTAAGATAGCCCCTTTGTTCACAGGTATTTACATGTGTATGGATGAATAACACGAAGCTTTTATCATACATTCCGCCAATGTCCGCATTTATATCAGTGTCAAATTTGACACTTTCCATTGTATTCCAGGAATTGGATATGCCACTACAATAATTTGTTTTTTACTCAACGTGTACTACATTGTCATTCTGGCATGGGCTGTACACTACTTTTTTGCGTCTTTCACCACTCAACTTCCTTGGGCGACATGTGGAAACGAATGGAATACGGAAAACTGTTTTCAAGGAATGTCTGGAAATACAACCATTGTACGAGTTGGGGAAACGAAAGACGCAGTTGTGGAATATTGGGAGTAAGCCGAATAATATTTACATAACTCCATTATAGAATAGTATCATCACTTCCTGGTACATGTTGCGTATGTATGTGTAGAACATTGAAGAAGGCGTACTTAATTGTCTTTTAATGTTGTAAGCTAGAAACCGAGTACTTGGTATCAGTGGAGGAATTGATGAAATAGGGTCGCTACAATGGGAACTCGCTGGAACGCTTTTGCTCTCGTGGGTTGTTGTTTACTTTTGTATTTGGAAAGGAATCAAATCGACTGGAAAGGTGGTTTATTTCACAGGTACTTATCTGTCTTTGACATTTGAATGACGCTTACGTACGTAGCAGACGACGACCAATTTTCTGCATTTCTTAGGATGAAGAAGTAACACGTTTTGCATGCTCTTGATCCATTTTTATCGTGTGGCTAAAAATATTTGCTTTTCTTGTCTTTGTTATGTAAAGCTACATTTCCATACGTCATGATGACAATCCTCTTGATTCGAGGAATCACTCTGCCTGGAGCGTGGGAAGGGATAAAGTATTACTTAACTCCAGATTTTTCGATGTTATTTCATGGACAGGTATAAACATTGAATGAGGTCTTTTTAATGAATGAGCATCTCCAATCAATAATATTGCTACAACTATACGGGTATTTAAAAATAATGTACAAAAGCTTTAAGATCAAAGGGATTTCTAGAAATCCTTTACTGCATGATTTATTTTTGGAAAATGGTAATGAGGGTTTTGTTGTCTCTGTAGATTTTGTGCCACACATACTCCGAGTTGGAAAGCGAAGGGAGGTTTTCATTGCTGCTGTGTCATTTGTGTCATTTTTAATAGGATTGTCTATGGTCACCAGTGTATGTTTAATACAGTCATTAACCTAAGCTTCTATTTCGAGTCATTTTGTATGATAATTATAATTAGAGAACAAATGATAAACACGGAAGCAATCATGAACTTCTATTTTTTGATATTTGACTGCACAGGGTGGGATGTATGTGTTCCAACTATTTGACTACTACTCTGCTAGTGGGATGAGTTTGTTGTGGGTAAGATAAATTTGTTGTTATATTTCAAAGAGGACTTATGAGTTCAAAAAAAGCCAGGGGAATTGAAGAGATAACAAAATTTACGCGAATTTATTAGGTATGCTTCTGTGAATGCATAGCAGTTGCGTGGGTATACGGTATTGGAAAGTTTACAAATGATGTTAAATCCATGGTTGGATACATGCCCAATCTATGGTTGCCATTATGTTGGTCATACCTAACTCCATTTTTGACAATGGTAAGATTATCTTACTTTAAAGTTTAAAGTACTCCAACGTAACAGCTTTTATGTCAATTTTTGCAATTAATGTACTAATAAACACAAAAACCTTTAATTTTGCATTTTTAGGCCATACTGGTATACTCAATTGTCAAATATGAGCCCTTGACGTATAACAAAAAATACCAGTACCCACTATGGGCACAGGTTTTTGGATGGTTCCTAGCTTTGTCTTCCATGTTAATGATTCCAATAACATTCGTTTATAAGCAAACTAAACAAGCAATGAAGGTAATTTGCCAAATCAAACTCGTCACTTTTTCAAGTGCTTTTAAAAAGTTTCCATTGCTTAATCTGTAGGAGTCTCATGAGACTGTAATTGATGATCTAGCAGCCAATGGATTAGTGCAGAATCATGTAGATGAACCTGAGAAGATCCACAACTGCGTCAATCGTGTTGATTCCAAAGTATGATGAATGTGGTTGGTATAAATGTTTAACGCTGATGTATTTTATAATAATAATACTCAATTTTAATTAATCTCGAGTCATAAATTCGTCTACTAAAATAAAGTTTTGCACTTAAATCTAGTTACACTTTAGCTCCTACTTTTAAAGGTACAGCCAAATTATTTCTTTTCTGTTGATAAAGGTTTTCTATCGCTTTTATTTTCAATCGTGGATCAACTGGTGGCAACATGGGGCACTAAAACAAATACAATTTTATTTTAAGGTCCACTTAAAATGAATGCATGCGTGAGAAATTTTGAAATAGTATTTACCTGACAACTTTCTCTGGTCGGAAGAACTTCTGGAATATATGCGTTCAGTTGAGCCTGGCGTTTTTCATGGCTAGGATGAGTAGAAAGCCATTCTATTGGAGCTTCAGTGTTGTCCATCATTCCCATTTTTGCCCAAACTACTGGAGCTTCCCGGATATCAAAGCAAGCCTTGAAACGCAGAGAAAACAGTGTTTTTTAACCAATTTCCATCAACACTGTAAGCTTCAACATGACATTGCAATGTCATAAAGCTGCGTTGTTTAAAGTGAGTAATGTGTGCTGAATAGGTACTTAGACAGATAAAACCTACCCTTGCAGCTAAAATAAGTCCCACTAAATCCGCTTCCTCTTCAATAAATCTACTGTATGGAAGTTCCATTAAAATGTCCGCCAGCTTAGCCGTAATCCAATGAACAATCGCAGCGGCTACGTCAGTTGGGATGAAAGCCCACAAGGCTGCCAGTGGTATAATGAACATTAAATCCAAAAAATGCATAAAGCTCGCTTTCTCCGCCTATAAAAGAGAAAGAAAGGTTACAGCCAACCCAGTATTCAAATACCAAAATCAAAATCCATGTACAATACACAATTATACATCTTACAGAATGTCCCATGACTGCATGCGCCATCTCATGCCCCAGAATTATTCCAAGCTGATCATCACTATCACACAACTTTAGAAGTCCACTGTATACAAAAATACTTCCACACTATAAAAAATCGCACATAAATATTTAAAATATTAGCATTTTGTCAAGTTTAAATAAAAACCAAGTTTCTACAAATTCTATCCAGCAGTTACCGGTAGCACAAACGCATTCATTTCCTTATCATCGTTCACAACAGTCACAGTCCATTCCAGTCCATGAATTTGAGGCAAATGTTGGTTAGCATTTAGTAATTGCTGAGCTACTTTAACAACTCGACGATAAACCGCTGCTCCTGAGTTGGCTGGGATGATTTGCTTTTCATTAAGTTGTAGAAGCTAATTATGAATACAAAAAGATTTTTTTAAACTATATAAACTGGTTTGCAACATAACGCAAAATAAAATTATCATCCTTACAGCTTCTAATTCCAATTTAGCCATCTCATATATCTGAGCATTGGTAAACGCTAGAAACCTCTTCCGCTCACAATACGGCGTCTCCTGAATATGACTCTCATAATACACAAAAGATCCAAACGCTGTTGCTCCAAGAATACCTACGTTAAACCATTAAAACCCACCCTTCATTAAACAGGTAGCATTTTCTCCAAGTAAAAAAGTATTAAAAAACTAAAAAATTCTTCAAACAAACCAGATATTATGTACCGATTTCTCCTCACTCTACCAGCATACGCTGCCTTCTCCTCCGGTGGCAACTTTTGCCACCACCTCCTCACTGTCCTCCCAAATATCATTGCACCCACCTTAGCCAACCGTCCCAACACCAAAACAACAACTGGAGGCAATGCATCCCTTCTAGGACTTGTGCGTAAGCATCTCTGGCTTATCAAAATCCCACTATTCTTTGTTCCATGTCCAGTAACAGGTGCCCTAATAAACAATACTGGTTTATTTAAAACGGTAGGCTTAAGCACAGTGGACCATGATTGAAGGTAGTGGCGATAGGGCCTAAAAGCTTGGTTTGATGATTGTCCACCGGCAACCGTGGACTTCCAATGATGCCGACCCCCATTAATATCTTTCCCCTTTGCAATAACATTCTTGAAGAGCTGTAAACTCTGAGCATTTTTTGCCGTAACAAAGTTTTCCAGTAGCTTCCACATTGTCAATATGCCTTATGATGCTAATAGTAGTGTATTAAATGTTCCATCAGCTGGAACCAGCTGTTCAATCAGCTGATTATACAATGTATATCAACAAGACTTTATTGTATGCATTTAACACAGACACAAATGATAATTTAATTTGTTTCTTAATTAAGAGAAAAATACTCAACAAAATAAGTATTTTTTTGGTAAATGAAAAAATGAAAGTTGTTTCTATATTTTATTTAGCCTTGCCACTCTTACTAGGCTTCCTGCTGGAAAAGTCAGCGTTGAGCACAGCGAAAAAGTATGGATAAGACACACAAAGTGCAACCCCCCACCATATCATTGAAGTGCTGGTAAGAGCAGTGAACCAGGCAGTGCCCAATGCCAACATGAGAGTTGTGTAAAGGGCTGTAATGGACAGGGCTCCGGACACTCTGTGACCCCACTTGATCACAGCCGGACGGATGAATGGGATGAATTTACCAAGGATGCCAGATAAGTTTGCGAAATTGCCTCCAATGGTCTGTATTGTAAGTAGCCCCAGAGTGGCTACGCCAACTAAGCCATGGTACGAAGTGAAGTGTGGCTTGCCATTCTCTTCCTTGTTTCTGTAGATTGACAGGAAGCCGAGGATAGCTAGGGTGATGGCTGTGGCGTTGGTGGCCCAGTGGATGTTAACTCGCCATGATGGCTTAGGTCGGCGGAAGGAGATAATGCCCTCAGTCCAGAGGAGAACCTGGAAATTAAGACAAGCAAAAATATTAGTTATGTTGACCACTGTCACCACAAAAAAAGCATGGTAAAATAATTATATTTCTTATACGAAAAAATTGTAAAATTTATGATATATTTTAACTTACAGCCAGACACATGCAAGTTGGATGCCAAGAAAATAGGGAGCTTCCAGGAACTGCAGAAATAATTACAAACGCTGCGAAGCACACTAACACAGCGTGCGCCAAGAACTCCATTTTTTCTTAATTTAGAAACTATTTTATACGTAATAAATAAATTCTAGAGAGAGAGATCGGTTGGAGCAACAGGTGTATTCGTAGGTGGAATGATTGAGCAAAACTGAAAGTGTAAAGGTAAATCTATAGTTTGCCGGATGTGAAATGCTTTCTTGATTTAAAGAATGATGTATGTACGCATTGCTTAATACCTTATGATGCTTCAATGCTTCTTCAACTTATCCTTAGCATGTTTTATCAAAAGTTGATATGATTGCACAATCATCCAATAGTAAAAAACCAGAGATTCCCAAGCTTCAAGTTACATAGCTCCCTGAAAAATGAATAACCATTATGCGATGGACATGGTTATACGGCAAACGTAGTAAGCATACACATTCCTTCATAACGTTGTAAGATGCCTTTCCTTATGTACCCGTTTGCATTACAAAATATAAATACCAATACATCCCTATAAGTGCAGAGCTGAAGATTTCTCCAGCAGACACAAGTTCTTAAAAGTCCAGTGCAAAGCTGCATATATATTCCTTATATCAAACAGCCAACAACAAAATAATTTTCAGAAGCTTTGTTTTGTTACGATGCAAAGCGAAATATGTAAGATGTACCTCGAATGCTGAGGATGATGACATATGAAATAGAATGAGGTTTTGTATTCCGATTGGGAATGGGAAACAGAGTAATAATATGAAAGAGTTATTAAGCATTAAATTCCCAGTGATTGATCTGATCAATTTTTTTTCCAGAGATAAGAAACTAGGTCGGTTTCCAAATGGACATTCAGTCAGAAGCGTTTGTCGAATTATTACAATAAAGTTACAATTTTTGTTTGGTTATACTAAGCTGTGGAGGTGGATATAAATAAATACATACATACAATACGTTGCATAACCTTGTTATTTTTCCCATCATTTAGGGTTATAAATGTTATTATAATTATGTAAATTTGCGAATGAAACAATTCATTCATTTATAAAATTTCATGCTTTGACCAACTTGAAAAATCCTAAAGTTTGCGTACTTGAAAATTCGTAAATATGATACAGAGTTTCTATACGTAAAGAATGATTTTTACACAGCCAAGCATACCAAATAAGCATACTCAACTTTAATGGCACCGAAATGAAGACGCATCTAACATTGATATTTATAACCATAAGTTTATTGCGTTTGCATGAAATTATTGATATTTACATGCTGTCTAATTGTCAGGTAGCGGTAGGTAAGGTTTCGGCTTAGAAAGGACACTCAGGATGCTCACTCGCCCTGTTAAATAGGAAATAACTATTATTATGACAGTAATAAGTAATATTTTGCAATTCGTTAACTTGTCAGCAACTCAATTAAAAATTACCCATCAAATGCTCGCCACGTTCTGCCATTTTCTCGTCTGTCAAGCTCATTCAGTCGTTCAATATCTGTACTAGTCAGCTCAAAATCAAAAATCTTCAACAAACAAACGCATTTCATTAGCATATATCTTCCTTTGTTTCAAATCCGCTTTGCAAAAGTGTTTATTTAAGCATAAATAATCACTTCCGGGCAAAAGTATGCCGATATATGTATTATGTTAACCTCAAAATTTTCTCGCAGTCTGTTCGAATTAGCAGTTTTGGGAATAACTGCCACTTGAAGAGCTTGAACAAGGAAGCGGAGCAATATTTGCGCAGGTGTTTTTTCATGGCTTCTTGCTATCTCTTGAACTAATGGATCATCCAGTAATGCCGGTATATTTCTTTGTTGTTGACATACAATAGTTAAACAATATTGTTTCTTTTTTTATGAGAAAATTCATTACAGGAAAGAAGCATGGCAAGACCATAGATAATCACATCATTAGAATAGAAAATTGGTGTTCTTATTCTTACAATTCAGATGCGTTTGGGTAATTTCGACGGAACGGTGAAGCCAAAGGCGCATATGCGCAAATCTGCAAGTCATTCCTAAGGCAGAACTCTAGTAAGCTCTTCTGTTGAAAATAAGCATGGACCTCAACCTGACCATGGGAAAATTTAATAATCTTGTAAAAATATACATACATAAACAAACTATATATTATGCCACGTGTATTTCCTTCTTTGACTGGATACGATTTTTTTCCCACCGTTATAAAACGTGGAATTATGAGCCAACAGTTAAGACGATTTAGTGTTTGTTGAGCATGTGTTCAAACATAGCATATACATATGTAATACTGATTGTTATGATAAAGTATTTCTTATTTCATTTTATGTAACAATAAGGCTTAGTTAGTGTATAAAACCTGCAGACATGACGGGGGTATGCGACAAGTTTTTAATATTCTCTCGATTTGTCCTTGATTAAAGTTGGATAGCCCGATTGCTCTGGCTTTACCACAGTCCACCATGCTTTCCATTGCTTCCCAAACTGTGATAATATCAGTAGTAGTATCAAACCTCAAGTTTCCGCTTTTGTCTCGTGGGGTGAACTCATCCTCCCTAACGAACTCCAAACCAATTGGCCAATGAATCAAATACAAATCAACATAATTTGTCTGGAGCTTTTGCAAGGAAGAGTCTAGAAACTGTGCCACCAAATCTCTATGCATGCCATTGACTGGGAGCTAATTAAAAGTGTGATCAAACAAAACAAAATCTGTATGTTAAATGAGTAATGATTCCAAGCTTTTTGTGACATGGAAATATCTTTATAAATTTTAAAACTGCATTGTTTAACGTAAGCGTTCGTTATAAGGTGATTTAGCTTACTTTTGTGACAATGAATAGCTCCTCTCGTTTCCGCGGATCCTTTCCAATCCATTTATTCAATGCACTCCCCAATAAATGCTCATTCCCATACCTCGTTGCTGTGTCAAAATGGCGGTACCCTATTTCCAGAGCATCTTCTACCGTAGTACTGAATTCGTCAGTATCTGGTCCCTGCAAAAGGTACTTATTTTTATGCTGCCCTTAAGTTTGCATAAAAGTAGGTAATCTTTATTTGTACGTTATCTTTTTCTTACCAGTCCTAACTTTCCGGTTCCTAGTCCTACCATAGGCATTTTTTGCCCGTTTCTCAAATCCAGATATTCTTTCATGACAAAACGGATGTATATTTACTCTGCTGTCTCGTTTATGACAAAGTACAGATCGATTTGCAAGAATTTATTTTTATTACACAAGACTAGGTGTCTTCAAATTAATCTTATTCCAACGTATTTCTACGCAGTACGCACAGGTTTACAATATATACCTTCAACCGAAGCCAAATGATAAATGCAACTGCGTCTATGAGTTCGCTATAGGTACAATATATACATTGATTTCTATTTCTTTAGGTGAATTTAGTAGGCACTAGGCACATTTTACTACCACAGCGAGCGAGGTCGGTAACGAGGTCAGCAAAAGAAAGTGAGTAGATATGAGAGATGTTTCTAAAATAAATGTCAGAGAACAGGGATATGTGATTCTTTTACCAAAGATGAACAAAACGAAATCCTATGCATACCCAAAAATATCCCAACGTAGTGACATAGCCAACAGCACATCATAAATTAGTCCAATCAAACAAGTATTAATATAGACTTGATATAATGGTAACCGTCTAACTAAAAATCACGAGAGTATCTTATTAAAAATTTATTTTTACATCAAAACTTTAGTGTGAATGAACTATGCATTAAATTTTTAGGTACATAAATAGTATAATACATGTATACACATGTCTATTCAAAACATTCATTTTATTTTGTATATTTATAGCTCGCAGAAGCTTTTGAAAATAAAATAGGGAAGCAACAAAAGAGTAAATGTTGCCAGTACAATTTGCAATATTACAGCACAAACACTGAAAAGAAAGGAATGCATCGAGTAAAATTTGTAACAAAGTAACAATATATCAGTAACCTGATTACACGCTAACTA
Organism: Orchesellides sinensis; assembly: GCA_027744375.1. Classification (NCBI taxonomy): domain Eukaryota; kingdom Metazoa; phylum Arthropoda; class Collembola; order Entomobryomorpha; family Orchesellidae; genus Orchesellides; species Orchesellides sinensis. Next base: position 18,847 of record JAHZNG010002415.1, read on the forward strand.
TTTAATGCACTGCACGTTATAACTACCTACCAACCTACCTATCATGATAATCATGATTTCAATCCTATTGTGTGGTGAAACGATGACTTACTACGATTCATGTGTAAAAATACATACATAATATGTGCAAAGCTTGTGGAGATACTCTAGCTATTGATGTCAGTATACATTGCAATGACACATGGTAAAATTTTTAAGCTTTCAGCCGAAGCCACATCTGGAGAAGATTTATTATGTAAACAAAAATAAATTATTGTCCTCCCTCATGCTCCTGTTGCATTCTGTGGGGATCTATAAAAATTCTTTACCTTGTTGTTGTGGAATGGTATGCTTAAAACTCATAGAAATGTTCATGCCTAAGCGAACAATGCATGCATTTTGTATACCTAAGGCCACAAGATTATACTAAATGGAAGGTGTTAATCAAGACGATTTTACCAGATTCACAGTAACACTATAAACTACTTAACTTACCACACGCTCCCACATGAGTCCTTTGTAATCAAGAAATATCTTGGGCCTGGACATAGGCGTGAAGTAATCTGTAATCTATAGATGCGCAAATGTGATCTATGTATGTAAGTAAAAGGTACAGCACAGAAACATTTTCAATAGAGACACAATGGCAAATGAGGTTCCTTCTTGCATCCTGTATATGGCATATTGTATTTTGTAGGAGTCGTGTATTTTATAGATTAGGATTCGATGAGGTCTGGTGTGTACACATCAACACATCTGTGCAATTTTATCTTTCCATTACGAAGAAACGGAGAATAAAACAAGCAGCTTTTACTCACAAAAGCAGACTAAATATCCAAATTATCCATTCTGACAAGGTCATTCTGAAATGAGAGTTGTGAGCGAATGTCATAAATAATGTTACGTTTCTCACTGATC